>VMBQ01007712.1:0-42949 GCA_007657795.1 Dreissena rostriformis | reverse complement strand
AGTTTGGATCCAGATGAGACGCCACAGAACAGAACGTGGCGTCGCATCAGGATCCAAACTGTATGCTTTTCTGATAGTAATCTTTGAAAAAAAATCAAAGAAAATGCTAATTTTAGAAATTTATCAGACAACATTTTAGCAGACGACAAATTTGCCAGCATGCAAAGGGTTAGAAGTCTCCTATTATTATCAAAGCTGTGTTGAAGTATAAAACATGGATAGAAAAAATATATATTTGTTTAAAGAACATCTACACACATTTTATATAATTTTAAAATTATAAGCTTTTAAAAAATGTATCATCGCAGAAGGTAAAAAGCAATACATCTTTTCCCACTCAGAAGCAATGTTAAAATTGCTATATGCAACCATCATAAAACCAGAAAATTTTGCGAGTGAGTAACTCGCAGTCTGTTCAGGTGTTATGCTGTNATCAGTATCTTAGGGTTGGAAATGAAGCCTTTTAAACTTGAATCCAGCCAGAAAGGTCTTTCATTTAACTTGATTTTCTAAGCGATTACAAACATGTCAAAATGCGTTAATAAGCGGTAAGAAGATTTTGCAAATTATGCGCATGAATTTCAGCCAATCATATCCAAGATTCCTCGTTACTAATGATGAACACAATAATATGAATTTCACAGTTTATGAAAATGTCCGACATGCAAGTATAGTGAGGTAGTGTATGATTTTCTTTGAAGAGAGCCTGTTTATACATCATCTCTGGCAGAGCATCTCTGGGGAATCACTCACGTTGTCAAAATGTTTGTAGAAGCAGTCAGGTACCTTTCCAATGAGCTCCAGTAATAGTTTTATGGGCACTAAAATGCCAAACTTTGCATAACTCCTTCTGAGCGGAACATGAATCTACCAATTCTACCTTGTCAAGACGTCTGCTTGGGTAAAGGTGAACATTTCTTCAGGGCACTCATAATAGACTCATAATAGATTTGGTGTCCAATTTAAGTAAAAATTATGATGAAAAATGACGTTTTTCGTTTTTGCAGCATTGGTTTAAAAAAAATGGTGAAGAGACCCATTGAAGAAGGAAGAATCTGACTTAATTGTTGCATGATTGTGGTACATTGGTTATTGGTTTGTGCTCTGTTTTCTTGGCACAATCATTTGAACTCCATCAAAAAAAAAGTGATAAGTATGATTTTGAAATGCATTGTATTTTATTGTTTGTATAAATCTTGTATAATGATTCAAGCATTACATTGTAATTTCCATGCCTTGGCCATATTATTATAAACAAGTTTAAACAGTTATTAAAGGCCCAAGATTGATCCATATGAATTAAGAAATAAAACTGATGAGTTTGCAGTTAAAAAATTTCATGCTACAGTAATTTGTGTATAATTTGTGGAAATGTATTACACAGGCAGCCAATGCTTAGGCACTGTTGTGTTGCTATTTTCATTCTTCTTGTAACAATGAAGTGAGCTCATTTTTGATGGAGAGATTCAGTCTTAAGTAATTGAGAAAGATATATTTTCTTAATCGCTATAGGTAGACGTTTAAGACCCGCGTTTTTATTAAGAGTCAGTTTTTATATGTGTTTTTGTATGTTAACCCTTTGCATGCTGGGAAATTTGTTGTCTGCTAAAATGTTGTCTGCTGAATTTCTAAAATTAGCATTTTCTTAAAAAAAAATTCAAAGAATACTATCAAAATAGCAAACAGTTTGGATCCTGATGAGACGCCACGTTCTGTGGCGTCTCATCTGGATCCAAACTGTTTGCAAAGGCCTTCAAAATTCGGTTCCAGCACTGAAAGAGTTAAAAATGGGATAATTGCTCAAGTGAGGATTCGTTTAATGCATTTTGCTTTTTATTTTTTTCATCACGCAAAAAAAGCTTCAGATATCAAATAAGACCTGTTGTAACACAAAAATGCTTTTGCTTTCAGCAATAAACATTAGTGTAAGAAAAATGTTATTTTAGACAAATTGTTTCTTTTGGCCAAAAACTGTCTGTTTGTCTCAGTTTTGTCTTGTGGCTAATTGCCTCACCCCATCCAGAGGCTATAGGCTACATTATAATGATGACGGCTCATTTATAATATGAATTTTTTAAGATGTTCTTTGAAATCTCATGTAAATCACTTCTTGTGGGGTTTGCTGTCACATTATTATCTTTTTTGTGCGTTTAATGGGTTAATTTTTGGATGAGTTCTCAAAGTTCAAAAATGTTATTGTATAAATGGACAGTCACCATCATAATTAATTACCACTGTCATGTGACTGAATACCATTTGTGACACAACTATATCATGGTGAAAAGGAATGTAAACATGTAAATTTATACACATAAAATTAAGTAACCAAAGTCTTGTACTTAAGTCTTTTATACTGGCAGACAAAATCATGTAAATTTTATTAATGTAAATGATTGATGTAAATTTGTCCTTGAAATCATGAAAATCGTACTTTTTACCTGTGTATTGTTTATGCTTGATTAGAAAAACTTACACTCAAAGGAAAGAAAATTCCTACAGCAATTGTCCACACAATGTCATGTAAATAATGGCACTTATTAAAATGATTGTCCATGTTATCTAGTAAGTCTTTGAAAATATGAAAAATATATTTTTTAAATAACATTAAAACAATATTTGTTTTGTCTACTTAAGTCCAGATTTAGAATGCTAGTAAAACTCCACTATCTAGTCTAGTTTATAATAGCTAACAAATAATTTAATGAGGTTCTTTTCTTTTATGAAAGCGATTACCTTTTTACATCTTTAATGCTTTACAATATTTGTCGAAAAACTAGATTTCATGCAAAACAATTTTTTTTAAATAATTGTAAGCGTCATGACAAAACATTCTGCATTCTAAAATGAATGTTAAAATGGCTCTCTTTCCATCTGTGGAATTGTCTGCTTGTTTGAACACTTGCTCCGCACCTAGGAGACCTTGGTTCAATTCCCATGTGGCGCATGTAACTTTGGTTGGTGGTCAGGTAACAACAACAGATAGGTAGGGTTTCCTCCAGCAATTTAAAATCTCGAGAATCTGGTAATTTTATTGCAAGGGTCAGGGCAGCACTCTGAGAACATTTATTTTTTATGAATGTGCGTAAAGTGTCGTCTCAGATTAGCCTGTGCAGTCCACACAGGCTTATATGGGATGACACTTCCCATCTTAACTGGATATTTGCTAAGAACAAACTTTCTTTAAACGAAAACTATCATAAAAGCGGAAAGTGTTGTCCCTGATTAGCCTTATCTTGGACGACACTTTACGCACAGGTATCAAACCCCCTTTTCTCAGAGCGTGACCCACTGCTGAACATTTGCGTTCTGAGAAAACTGGGCAAAATGTATGTGTGTAAAGTGTCATTCAAGATTAGCCTGTGAAGTCCGCACAGGCTAATCAGGGACGACAATTTCCGCTTTAATGGAATTTTTCGTTTAAATGATGTCTCTTCTAAGCGAAAATCCAGTTTAGGCGGAAAGTGTCGTCCCTGATTAGCCTGTGCGGACTGCACAGGCTAATCTGGGATGACACTTTACGCACATGCATTTTGCCCAGTTTTCTCAGAACCCGACACATTTAAGAAACAACAGCATGATGATGAATGTGGCCTTTTGATGACTGGGCATTTAACTGTTGCCTCATCTTTACTAGTGCAGATCTCGTTCTAGCCCAATTTTGGCTGCGGATACGGTTGTGTTTTTATCTCCATATGGGGTACAAATTGCGGGCCAGGAATTCTAAAGAACAAGTTTGTCAAGTTGACAGACATTTTATTGATGTGACAAATTGTGAAACCAGTCTGGATGAAGTGTTTATTGACTGGTTGCCAATGACTGTTTCTTGCCCTCAAATTTTGGGAGCTGCATGCTGTTCAAAGAACAATGTGGCAAATTAGTTTCAGTTATTCAAGTTGCGAAAGGGTAATCACGGCCTTTCTGCGCATAAGATGGCTGTTAAAATTGCTTTAAATAATGTGTCAATTTAAGAGACTGTGCCCTCATTGTGGTCTTATTTGACGAGAGATGGCAAGAAAATGGTGTCTGTCACTAACAATTAAGACTCCTACGGGGTGAAGACAGAAACGTGATGAAATTTAAATTACTCTGTCCCTCAATCGGAGAGAAAACAATGTTTCTGAAGTAAACGTTTTTGACAACTGACAATTTGGTAGTACCAGTCGAGGCCAATGACGAGCATTCATTGTGGTTTCACGGTGGATATTTGGGTTTCATTTTAATAGTAACTTGATGATCTATTTCCGTGGCACTTTTGTGATTGTGTTTGTTTAAGACATATGAAGAGGTAGAAGGGATTGGGGCATGGTGAAGAAAAATATTTGTTCATGGCTCACATTTTTTTTAACAGTCTGTTGGGCATGTCAAAGAAAATATTTCTCAAATCTTTAAGAGGAAAGACCTTTGTGGCTGACAAATACAAAAAAACAACTACTGGTAATTATTTTTGAAAAGGTTATGGAATTCTTGTTAGTCAGTAACACATTAAATTTGTATGCCCATAAAATATTGTCAAAGGTTTGTCACTGTGTCTAAATTGTTGAAATCTAGGGTTTTAACCATAACAACCCTACAAAGTCATTTAGTTGTTAAAACTAGCTTCTAAAAAAAATAAATGTAAAACATTTACAATATGATCGAAAAACTGATAACTTCAATAATATTGGCAACATTTTCACATAAAATATATCTTAACAAATTTATTGGCAGAGTATATTTAAAGGGTGCTTTTTTATGGTTGTTTGTTTTTATTCACCAGAAACTGCATGTTTGTCATTGTTCTTTTTTAACCCCAAGCAAATGCTGTTTGAAACATGTGTGGCTTCATTACATGGAAAGTTGTGACAGAAGTTTGATATCAATATGAAAATAGGTATCCACACTGGATTTTCTTGGAAATACAAAAATATAGGCTAAGCACATTAATTTATTATTGAAATGATGGCCTTACAATGATTTCTAAGTTTTTATAACAAATTACTCTACCTGTGGTACAGCATAAAAACCAACAAAAAACACTAAGCAATGCCATTAATTAATGTGGGACGGTAAAAACTGTTTTATGTTTTCTTTTGACACACTTTGCCTGGCGAGTTTTTGTATGAAATTTATACGGCTCGTATGCAAGGAATATATTCAAATAGGTCTCACTTGACATTATATCGAGGGGTGAACGGAAGACTGTCGTAACTCATAGTAAATAAAGAAGTAGATACAACAGTTTTCCGTTCAGCCCTCGATATATCGGCCATAAAAGTCAGCGAGTTGTCATCTTGAGGTCGTAGCATTACTTCCCTCTTGTAATGGCCCTATGATTTATTGACCAAACTTAAGGTTATTTAATTAAGCATGCTAATGAGTTCTTTATGTTCTTATTTAAGAACATGGATCGTGGATAAAAGTTCGAATTAGACCTGATCCAATAACTGTTCAAAAAGAAACTCTCTGTTCATAAAACCAGTGCTTGGTGTAAATTGTAAATATGAAGGCCTGTCTCACTATCACATTTTGCGATGCCAGTGGAGCCCCGGTGAGTGATCTGGGGTCTACCGGGATTAACCAGGGCTCCACCGGGAACGTCCGGGACGAACCGGGGACAACCAGGGCTCCACTGTTAAACTATTAAAATGTTTAATACCTCCGGGATGAACCGGGAGTCACCAGGACATACCGGGAACATCCGGGTTGTAAGAGGCTGTTATTTTGTGGCAAAAAAAAATCACTGGCATCTGTTATTTTTCTGCTGTCATGGCTATGAAAGCTGACCACAATTTATCACAAGTCCACACCAAGATGACACATATGTTTAATGGACTCCATATATTAATTGAGTAATTATCTTGCTTGTCATTGCGGCCATTTTCTTGTCCATTTTCATGTTCGCCTGTCATGACTGTTAATAATAAAACCATTAAGCAGCTTGATAGATTTAAGGGCTTCTTCTTTTTCCCCCCAATAATGTTGCACTTTGTTCCTGCTGTGCCTCAGTCTTGGTTCTAATAAGCAATTTTATGCCATTATCTTCTGCTGCAAACTGTGTCTTTAAGATGCTTGTCAATCCTTTTGTCAACCCTGATGAGCACTTGGTCAATCTTCTGTGTGATTCAGAGGCTTAGGGAAGCTTTTCAAGGATGTAGAGTGCTTGGAAATGTGGCAGAAAATGGCTGTTTAATTTGATAATCAGAGACAATGCCTAAAATTACAGGCTTTATTTTTGTCTTCCAATTTTACAGCCATTCCCTCCAGACATTTGCTTGTTTCAGCGTTTAATTATTTCCATTTTACAATTATTTTTGTTTAGAAAGGAACTAGATACCTTAAAATTTAAAACAATGTCACTGCGAATTTTCACCGTAAATTTCTCTACTTATTGCTTAAACTCTTCTTATGACCAGGTCAGTAAATTATAAAACCATTTGGACAAATTATGACAAGACGTGTGTTGGATCTTCAAAATGATAAACATTCATCATGGATTATTATGAAATAAATAAAACACATAATATTCAAATTCTTTGACCTGTATCTTTTTATACGCCCGTTACTTGACAGGACTAATTATGGAAACACCCTTGGCGCATGAGCGGGAAACACTTCTGAGTTATTACCCTTATATTTGTACAAAAAATGCAAAATTCTCCTTTTCCGCTCTCTAATGTGTACAGTTTTCCACAAATCTTAACCAATCTTTCCAGAAATGTTTGTTGACATAAAATGGAGGCCAATTAAGTTTGATAACCAACATATTTGCACTGGGATCATCAAAGTTATTTTCCTTAAATTATTATTTTAAAAAAGGGCGAAATACGCCAATTCCACTTTGTAACTTCTAATGTTTTCATTCCATCTTCGGCCAACTTTCTGGAAATGTTTGTTGACTTAAATGGAGACCAAGTTTGATTACAGACAACTCCCGAAAGGCCTTTAACACTCTTGTTTATACAAAAAAATTGTTGTTTCCAACCTTACTCATGCAGTTTTCATCAGAATCTTTACCAAACTTTCTGCAAACATTTGTTGACACAAAATGGAGGCCAAGTTGGATAACCAACCACATCGTGCCAGGCACATCAGTTGTATTGCCAGGCCTTTTTCTGCCTATCTCCCAGTTCCGATAGTCGGACCCATTCCCCTTGCCAAATATGGATATTTTTTCCCCATTCTCAAAAAATAATCCCACCCCCCNGGAAGAAGCTGTAACATGATAGAGCTTGTTATGGAAGAAGCTGTAACATGATAGAGCTTGTTATGGAAGAAGCTGTAACATGATAGAGCTTGTTATGGAAGAAGCTGTAACATGATAGAGCTTGTTATGGAAGAAGCTGTAACATGATAGAGCTTGTTATGGAAGAAGCTGTAACATGATAGAGCTTGTTATGGAAGAAGCTGTAACATGATAGAGCTTGTTATGGAAGAAGCTGTAACATGATAGAGCTTGTTATGGAAGAAGCTGTAACATGATAGAGCTTGTTATGGAAGAAGCTGTAACATGATAGAGCTTGTTATGGAAGAAGCTGTAACATGATAGAGCTTGTTATGGAAGAAGCTGTAACATGATAGAGCTTGTTATGGAAGAAGCTGTAACATGATAGAGCTTGTTATGGAAGAAGCTGTAACATGATAGAGCTTGTTATGGAAGAAGCTGTAACATGATAGAGCTTGTTATGGAAGAAGCTGTAACATGATAGAGCTTGTTATGGAAGAAGCTGTAACATGATAGAGCTTGTTATGGAAGAAGCTGTAACATGATAGAGCTTGTTATGGAAGAAGCTGTAACATGATAGAGCTTGTTATGGAAGAAGCTGTAACATGATAGAGCTTGTTATGGAAGAAGCTGTAACATGATAGAGCTTGTTATGGAAGAAGCTGTAACATGATAGAGCTTGTTATGGAAGAAGCTGTAACATGATAGAGCTTGTTATGGAAGAAGCTGTAACATGATAGAGCTTGTTATGGAAGAAGCTGTAACATGATAGAGCTTGTTATGGAAGAAGCTGTAACATGATAGAGCTTGTTATGGAAGAAGCTGTAACATGATAGAGCTTGTTATGGAAGAAGCTGTAACATGATAGAGCTTGTTATGGAAGAAGCTGTAACATGATAGAGCTTGTTATGGAAGAAGCTGTAACATGATAGAGCTTGTTATGGAAGAAGCTGTAACATGATAGAGCTTGTTATGGAAGAAGCTGTAACATGATAGAGCTTGTTATGGAAGAAGCTGTAACATGATAGAGCTTGTTATGGAAGAAGCTGTAACATGATAGAGCTTGTTATGGAAGAAGCTGTAACATGATAGAGCTTGTTATGGAAGAAGCTGTAACATGATAGAGCTTGTTATGGAAGAAGCTGTAACATGATAGAGCTTGTTATGGAAGAAGCTGTAACATGATAGAGCTTGTTATGGAAGAAGCTGTAACATGATAGAGCTTGTTATGGAAGAAGCTGTAACATGATAGAGCTTGTTATGGAAGAAGCTGTAACATGATAGAGCTTGTTATGGAAGAAGCTGTAACATGATAGAGCTTGTTATGGAAGAAGCTGTAACATGATAGAGCTTGTTATGGAAGAAGCTGTAACATGATAGAGCTTGTTATGGAAGAAGCTGTAACATGATAGAGCTTGTTATGGAAGAAGCTGTAACATGATAGAGCTTGTTATGGAAGAAGCTGTAACATGATAGAGCTTGTTATGGAAGAAGCTGTAACATGATAGAGCTTGTTATGGAAGAAGCTGTAACATGATAGAGCTTGTTATGGAAGAAGCTGTAACATGATAGAGCTTGTTATGGAAGAAGCTGTAACATGATAGAGCTTGTTATGGAAGAAGCTGTAACATGATAGAGCTTGTTATGGAAGAAGCTGTAACATGATAGAGCTTGTTATGGAAGAAGCTGTAACATGATAGAGCTTGTTATGGAAGAAGCTGTAACATGATAGAGCTTGTTATGGAAGAAGCTGTAACATGATAGAGCTTGTTATGGAAGAAGCTGTAACATGATAGAGCTTGTTATGGAAGAAGCTGTAACATGATAGAGCTTGTTATGGAAGAAGCTGTAACATGATAGAGCTTGTTATGGAAGAAGCTGTAACATGATAGAGCTTGTTATGGAAGAAGCTGTAACATGATAGAGCTTGTTATGGAAGAAGCTGTAACATGATAGAGCTTGTTATGGAAGAAGCTGTAACATGATAGAGCTTGTTATGGAAGAAGCTGTAACATGATAGAGCTTGTTATGGAAGAAGCTGTAACATGATAGAGCTTGTTATTTTTTTCTTGGTTGCAAACTTGATGAAAGGCAGATATCGGATAGATTGCTCTCTTTTCTGCTACGATTTATTTTTGCAATTTCGAGAAATTTCAGGCATTTTAATGAGGTGGAATTTTGTGATTCTGATGGTAAATTTTGTCTGAAATAAAAATTGAAAAATATATTAGAAAATTGAAGAGATTCTCTTTGAAATTAAGACAATTTTGATAACATTTCTTGTTAAGAAATGAATAACAAGATTATGTATGAATAGCTCATGATGTTCAATTAATGAAATTTTATGCTAACTGATGTAACACTATCAATCATCAAATAAAATTGCCATTTTTTAGTGTATTTGTAATGTTTTTATGCCCCCTTCTTCGAAAAAGAGGGGGTATATTGTTTTTGGCCTGTCTGTCTGTCATTGTATGTGTCTGTCCCAAAACTTTAACCTTGGTCATAACTTTTGCAATATTGAAGATAGCAACTTGATATTTGGCATGCATGTGTATCTCATGGAGCTGCACATTTTGAGTGGTGAAAGGTCAACGTCATCCTTCAAGGTCAAAGTCAAACATATGGGTCAAAATCGCTCAAAAGGGGGCACAGTGTTTGACAAACACATCACTTGTTTAGATTTCATAACAATATTTATCATATTGTACCAAATCATAAACTTTTATGATTAAATTCTTGTGAGGTAATTGTGTTTTTCGATTCAAACTAATGCTTTAAAAAATACAGTTAAGGGGGAAAAACTTAAATGTTTTTTTATGCTATAAAACGGTTTCACGATTCTTCAAGACAAAAACGTGCCACCTGGCGTCTTCTAATGAGTGCTTAAAGATTGCAGTATTAGTGAAAACAGCTTCAATTTGCTGGCACCTTGTTAAAATAATATAAATGGGAAGGATGTCTCAAAAGTGGATTATTAGTTTAGACTTGTTGAACAAGCAGACTGCGCCCCTTTATTAGTCGGAAGTATTTCAAAAGTATTCACTCAGATTTATGTCTGCAGTGATCGGAACATGCCTATGACATTGATGGTTCCAAGCTGATGGGAGCATCTTGTACAATCCTGTAAACGCACCTTGCATGACATCAGATAGGATCTTGAAGCTTTCAAGATAATGTGCTTGTAGTTTTTTTTGGTACAAAACGATACAACATAATGGCTGAGTATTATACATTCATGATCTTTACAATTTTAATTAACCCTTTGCTTGCTTTGTCGTCTGCTAAAATGTCATCTGCTGAATTTCTAAAATTAGCATTTTCTTCATTTTTTTTTCTAAGACCACTATCTGAATAGCAAACAGTTTGGATCCTGGATCCAAACTGTTTGCAAAGGCCTTCAAAATCCGGTTCCAGCGCTCAAAGGGTTAATGTTGTTGTCGTCGTCGTTATTGTTGTTGTTTTCCAGATGTGTTAACCAATAACCCTTCCTATCCCCGCACTGTTTTTGATGATTGCTTTTTATTTAATCCAACTTACTTAACTTTTTTAGAACTAGTCCGTTTGAAAGGTTCATGCCATACTACGTGACAAACAACAGCCTTCTAATAGGCCCAAAATCCTCATGGCTAATTTCCTAATCCCTCTGCTATCAGTCTATTAGCCACGCCCGATTGCTGTGCCAGACAAGGGGCTGATGGGATTGCACTGTAGAGGTTTGCCAAACAGGCATTGTCAGGTCTTTATGTATTTGTACCTGTGGTAATGATATCTTGTGAAACAATGTATGGCCTTTATTTTTAACACGTCTTATGCAATCTTAATTTGGTACCTTTATTGAAAAAAAGAAGATTTTCAGCTTAAATACTAAGTAGCGAAACTTGTAGTATTTGTGCGTAAGAAAACTTGCCCATAATGGTCCTCCGAGGAAATTGTATGTTATGGATGATGGTATACGAAACATGAGCCACTGCAGGCTAAAAACAAAACTGGCTCTCTTATTATTTCCCAGTGTATATATCTAATAAAGCACCTAGTATATATTTAATTAAGCACCTATTAAATTAAATAACATTATAGTTAAACCATGCTAGTAGAAAAACAGTTGTAGTGGAAGATCGAATTTGCTACTTTGTGGAGCCAGTTTGTTTTAACCACTAACCTATGAAGGCAATATTATACAGGAAACATCTAACAAGGAGACAGAGGGTATTAATTATTTGATCCGCGCTCTGGGAAAAGGGGGGGTAATGCATGTGCGTAAAGTGTTGTCCCAGATTAGCCTGTACAGTCCGCACCGACTAATCAGGGACAACACTTTCAGCCTAGACTGGATTTTCATCAAGAACAGTCTTCCTTTAAACGAAAAATATAATAAAGCGGAAGTGTTGTCCCTGATTAGCCTTTGCGGACTGCACAGGGTAATCTGGGACAACACTACGCACATGCTTTAAGCCCCATTTTCCCAGAGCGAGGCTCATTTTCATTTCTCTATACCTGTGTGCAACAATTATGTTTTGCCTCTTCATCCAAGTGACAGGTGTAATCACTTAAATATGGTGTCTTATAGTATAAGTTATCCGGCAATATTCCAATCATTGCTTCCAGAAAATGGTGTTTAATATGAAGTGCTCACTTGTATTCCTTAAGTGGCAATTTATATTTTGATTGTTTCATTTTTTATGAGAAACATAAGCTAAATATATCATGTTATCAAAAAAATGATTTACTTTTTTACAATGGGTGCACTTCAGTTATTTTCTGTATGATAATTGTATTGTATTTCTTCTCTCGATATAGCTTAACTCTTTCAGCGCTGGAACCGAATTTTGAAGGCCTTTGCAAACAGTTTGGATCCAGATGAGATGCCACAGAACGTGGCGTCTCATCAGGATCCAAACTGTTTGCTGTTCTGATAGTCGTCTTTGAAAAATAATCAAAGAAAATGCTAATTTTAGAAATTCAGCAGATGACATTTTAGCAAACGACAAATTTCCCAGCATGCAAAGGGTTAATGATAAAGGTATATTGTTTCTCTCATCACTTTATATTTTCATATAGCCTCTTTGCCTGTATATTTGTCCAATAAAGAGTTAAATGGACGATTTACATTCAAAGAAACAAAATTCGACACAAGTGAGACATTTTATTTCAATTGGTATATCTTTACAATAAAATAAAGGCAAACTAATTTACATATCGGATGTTTCCTTCGTAACGGGCCAGTTCTAGGAAGGCACCCTAGCAACCCTGATTTGTTCATATCTTTACTATCAATCTGTTCAGTCATAATTTTGATAGGAACTCGCCAAACTTTGGTAATAATTTTGAAATAAAACATTAAGTTAATCTTCTTTGAGATAATTAAACACCAACATACTGTTTAATAGCGAATATTTTAAAAACATTTATGCATTTACACAACAATCTTTGCTTAATTCTAACAAAATCTAATCAGGGACAAAACACTTTCTGCCTAAACTGGATTTTTACTTATAAGAGACTTCCTTTAAACACAAATAAAAAATAAAGCGGAATGTGGAGTCCCTGGGAAGCCTGTGCGGACTGCGCAGGCTTATCAGAGACTTCACTTTATTGTCATGCATTAAGCCCGGTTTTCTGAAATAGTGGCTCAAATATATTCTTACATAGGATGCTGGTGTAACATCTGCTCAGATTGCGCCGCCACCACTGTGGTAATAGAAGTGTCAGCCATGCCTTAGCGTTATAAAAATATGTGCACATTCATTCACTGCATCAGCTGCAATCTTTGAGGCTTGAAGAAGTGCACACCGGTGCAAGCAGCGCTATTTTGTTGATAAAATCCAGATTGTTGATTCCGAAGCAATACATTAAGGGACCATTGTTTATGGCTGCGTTGATTTACAGTTCTTTCCTTAAAGTGCTTTCATCTCTGTAGATGTAATTGTGGCGTTTTTTCTTGTGAGAAACTGACTACTTGGATACCATGTCTTCCACATTTGAATAGATTTTGTCTATTATTTCAACAGATGTTTATTTTGTAGAAAAAATGTAAGTGTTTTAAAATTGGATGTGGACGTCATGTTTAATCAATAAAAGTAAACATGGCCTTAATCAAACTATTTCAGACGGGATGTAACAATTACACCATGGCTTTTAACATTAAAGTAAACTCTAGTTATAATAAATAGTGCTCATGGTTTCAATATTATACCAACTTTTGTGCACTGGTTTCAATATACCAACTTTTTTGCACTGGTTTCAATATTATACCAACTTTTGTGCACTATCTTTGAGATTTTGCGAATAACAGATGTAATCAGCCTGATGCTAGTTAAATAGAAATGCTTAGTGTTTGAGATAGAAAACAGAATTTGCTTTTTATCAATTTACAGATCTTCTCTTACAAAAGCACCCTTGGTTAATTGGAATTTAAATAACATTTACACCACCATCATCAGTTCAAAAACATTGGCTTTTATCTTTTCATAATAATGTCATGTTGCACTTTAATAAATATTCACTTAATGACATATTGAACAAAAAATATTAAAATATTTTTAAAATTAGAAAGATAATTATGCTTTTCTGGGAACAAGATGATTGTTTTTGTTTCTTGTTTCTTAAATGTGTCATCACAAGAATATTTGTGGCGTGTTCTGAGAAAACTGGGCAAAATGCTTGTGCGTAAAGTGTCATCCCAGATTAGCCTGTGCAGTCAGCACAGGCTAATCAGGGACGACACTTTCCGCCTAAATTGGATTTTTGCTAAGAAGAAACATCATTTAAACGAAAAATTCCATAGAAGCGGAAATTGTCGTCCCTGATTAGCCTGTGTGTACTGCACAGGCTAATCTGGTATGACAATTTACGCACAATCATTTTGCCCAGTTTTCTCAGAACACGCCACATTTCATCTACCAGTATGCAGAGATCTATTAGTTGAACTTGTTATGTGATAGTACAACATAATATATTATATGCAATGTATTATAATTCTTTTGAAGAATCATGCAGTGAACATTTTGTAGTAATACAGTAAAGTACATATCTGTTTAAATTACATTGCAAATGCCTGTAAATCTTTCTATAATACACACAAAAGTACTGTTTTTCTTGTGTCCTGAGTAAAAGTAAATGTGTCTGTTTCATATAGCAAATGATTATTCTTTATTAGTGTCAAAACACTGATAAACATTGCTCGCCTTGTATTTTATATCTTCAACACTTACTGATGATACGCCACGGCCTGGTTGCTGCTATTAATCACTGGCGATGTCTCTCATCAAGACCCGATCATTCACCAGCAAGATTAGATGGTGCAAAAAACATCTCTGGGCCAGAAATCTGGAAATCGACAGGGTTGCATTGTATGGCTCCGAGTCTGTTCTGTCATCAATTCAACACTGCCTCTTGTTTGGAATTTCTTCAGCTGATGTGATATTTGACTTGAAGTTGGGTATTCCTTGCATTATTGAGAGAATTGAGAAAGACAGGTTTCTCTGGCAAGTTTTTTTAGGAATACTTAGATTAAATTGGGTTATTATTGGGTTATAAGGTTGCCATGGCAACCAGGTCACGGGTTTGATCCCCGCTGTGGGAGCGTTGTTTAGTTTTCCCCCAAAGACAACAAGTACTGGTTCTACCCAGGAAACGGACTCGAGAGCATTTCAATAAGCCTTAGGCTTGCAATGCAATCAAGCTAAAATAAATAGGTTAACCCTTTCAGTGCTGGAACCAAGTTTTGAAGGCCTTTGCAAACAGTTTGGATCCAGATGAGACGCCACAGAACGTGGCGTCTCATCAGGATCCAAACTATTTGCTATTCTGATAGTATTCTTTGAAAAAAGTGAAGAAAATGCTAATTTTAGAAATTCAGCAGACGACATTTTAGCAGACGACAAATTTCCCAGCATGCAAAGGGTTAAAACTAAGTAAGGTTATTGATAGGTGGCACAGTGTGCAACAGTCTGCTCAAATTTGAGGTTTTCGCTCTTTAACTTGAGAACAAATAGAAATATTTTAAGGAAAGTTCAATTATTGATATCGCACATCAAGATTTGCTCACTGTTTCTAAGAATAGAAACATATTTTTCTTGCTTATAAATTAGCTATATTCCAGTCTGGTAGAGGTATGTATCCAAATTTGTGATGGGAAAACTCATTAAAATTATTTATAAAATGTTAAAGAAATGAGGGGAAAAAAAAGATAAATATGTAAAACAAGAGAATGTATAGCAATGTTAGTGTTTAATAATGTAGGGTCGGCATATCGGTAATTAAATAGATTTCTGGGCATTTTTTGCTTCCTATCTATGGCATAAAGAAAGGCTAATGTGATGTGTAGCATTCAAGCATTCAACATTAAGCATTCATTAAGTGGTAAGGCTGATTTATATTATACCTTCCTCAAGATCAAAATCTTAAAATTACCTTTGATCATTCATTGTAATAGGCGAGAAAATATCATTTCTGTCAAAGTTGACAAGAATCGCGAAGACTTATCAGACATAAATACCGTGGAGGACTTCTTGGAATGCTTTATGTGCTGTTTTGTGATTGTGCTTAGTTCTTAGAATGTTGCCTAAAACTTTTGAGTGATTCAAGACGTGATTTGCAAATTCACTTAAAAATGCACTTTCTGACTCTCTGGAACAGAATTTTTAAATGTCAAAGAGTTCTGAGTAAAATTGTTCTAGGGCATCGTTCTCTGACGAACATTATTTGTATCCGTACAATAGTCTTAATGAGGGGACTGAGGTTAACTATAAAAAAAAGTGGATTTTCATTGTCGTTAAAATAATAAGGGTGATAATGGTTTTGCATTTTTCCAAATATAACGTGAAAATAGTACTGTGCGTTCATTTAATTTGGTTTACATGAAATTTTGCATATTTGGAATATGGTGCATATTTGTGGGATCTTACATTTGTTGATTGATTAATACTTTCTGATATAAGATTTGATGCCATGAAATTTTGCATGTTTGGAAACTGGTGCATACATCAGTTGGAACTTACATTTGTTGCAAATGTTCTCACTCCCCCCCCCCCCCCCCCCCCCCCCCCCCCCCCCNCCTAAAAAAAAGGTATAAATAGTATTGGTTTTACAGTTTTGCAGTATTTGAAAATTGTCAGAATATGGCACACAATCATTGGTTTCATTTTAACAGAAAAGCAGCATTTTCTATCCGTTATGCATTTCTTTAAATTGTCTCAGGGAATGTACAATTGTTAGCAGCAAATGATTCTTGTCAGCATAAGCAAACCTAAAACAATCGGGTAGCAAATGAGTGAAGACGTGTCCAACAAACATTTTACAGTTGAACCTCGCTCTATCAAAACGGGGCTTAATACATGTGCCTAAAGTCCGCACAGGCTAATCAGGGACAACACTTTCCGTTTTTATGGTATTTCTCGTTTAAAGAAAGTGTCTTCTTAGCAAAAATCCAGTTCAGGCAGAAATTTTAGTCCCTGATTAGCCTGTGTGGACGTTCACATGCATTAAGCCCTGTTTTTCCAAAGCGCGGCTCATTCATTACCCTATCACTCCGATGTCTTCCCAGTTTCAAAGAAGACAATAATCAGGCCTGATTTCATCATGTTGACAGACATAGGCATCGGGCAAATGCAACTCTCAGTCACCCTAACAGCTCCCATTAATTTCGGAATTTTATCTGACAATTCAATTTCAGATTCACTCTGTTTGTAATGGTTACCTCGGAAACTTGAACCTTAGATACCGAGGTGCAAAGTTCACACTAATTTTCTACTTTTGAAGTTGGATACACAGCAGACTTTGAATGGTTTGTGCTCCAATTCAAACCCATCCACTGCACTACCAGTGTGATGATGATTTAGGATAGAGATAAAACCAGAGAAGTGTAAAGTACTGCTAATAATGAAGTATAATTGGATTTCATGAGATGGTATTGTAGCTACCTTTTGATGTTTGACCACGGGTGTGGTTCGAGTGCTTCAACATTTCAAATTAGCAGTTAGTGTGTTTGTATTTCATATAGAACAGAATGATGTTTTAACAATCTCATAATGACTGTATTGTAGATAAGGGGTATGTCTGTTTGAAAAGAGAAACAGGTTTGGGGAAATATAGATCTGCTGTTTTATGTTTTAATTTTATACCTATGGTTAAATTAAAAACAAAAAAAGGATGTGGTAAGGAAATATGAGCTTGACTTTTCAGACAAATGAAAGGAAACCTTCTTTTTGTCTGCATTTGGTTTAAAGTGAGTTTTTTAACCATTTGGGGAAATGGGCTGGGAACTTGAATATTGAAATCACTTATTGTCAATTTTGAAGCATTTGTTAGCAACACAACAACAACACTAATTTCCCAATTTAAGTCAAAACGCGGCGATTTTTCCCAATCCAAAGGTACCTGGAACCATCCCCAAAATGGTGAAAAAACCAATAAATGAACTTTCATTATCATTGCATTGCATAATGTTTTTGTGTAGGTTAATGTAAAATGTCAATGGCAATGATGATGTGAGCAATATAGTGTAAAAACATATTCTGAACCCCGTGCTGTTCGTACATGGTTTGCCTTAGTTGATGATGAGTTTCCGCATGTCAAATGCATGACTTCTTGTTCACTGACCTGCATACAAGAGTCTTAATGCATGTTCTAGTCGTATGAATTCCTGGAGGGTTTGTCTTGTTTACCTTTTTTATGTGGCATGAAAAATATTTACCATGACATGTCTTCTGTAACACTATATATTATGTCTCGTGAGGTTGTTGTACAGGTTGTTGTACTTTAAGGGTGGCATTGCTTAAGTAAATAATGCATAGGTGTCTAGAATTAACTGGTAATTCATCATAATAATATTAGCTCAGGTATATATCTACTATATGATTATTGTTACAAAAAAATGTTTTAATAAAATAAATTTATAAATATGTATGCAAATTATGGAAGCTGAAGGGTAATGTAGCCGCAATGTATAAACGTGACAACTAAAATGTTAATTTTCACAATGTTCTCACACCTCCCTCCCCGCCCAAAACAACAACAACATAAACTAAACAGATATGGAAAAAAAAAAAACACACAATCACAACGAAATTATTATCATAACTTTTTATGACAGAAATGCAGCTCTTATGATTCGGACAAAATATTTCTTTAAGCCTGTTTTGCTCAGAAGCAGTGTAAATGGCTTTATGCAACCAGCATAAAACCATAACAGCCTGCATGTTAACCATTCTGATTTTTTGCTGTTTGCAATACGTCAGTATCTAAGGGTTGAAAACGAAGCCTTAAAAACTTGAATTAAGTAAGAAAGGTCTTTTATTTAAATTTATTTTCTTAGAGACTACAAACGTGTCAAAGTGCATAATATTATCTGAGAGATAAAGGGTTAAATTTCACACTTAAATTATTTCCAGGTCCGCCTCGCCAGTCCGGCGAGCACGAGCCCCGCCAGGTGGCACAAGTCGGTCAGGAGAAGAAACGGTTCCAGTGTCCGGTGGAGCCGGATAGCACAACCATCGTCCAATGGTACAAGGGCGAGGATTTGATTGACAACTTCCACTGGACGCGCCACAAGGTGACGAAGGATTCGTCACTCTCCTTGCGCATTAAAGATGTCGAGTTGGAGGATGCGGGCTTATACATCTGCAAGGTCTCCAACGGGTTTGGACAGATTCAGTTCAACTTTACGCTTGTTGTCATAGGTAAGATTGTAATGTTGGGTGATTTATCGAAATTAAATGTATTGAAATTAAATACAGTTGATTGGTGTATAGCGGATTTTTAGTGAGTAACGGATAGGTTAAAAGTTTTTTGCCAAATTCTTTTATTAATGTTAAAGGGACTGTAAACCACAAATGACAAAAAAAGTAAAGTTCTAAAATACCGTATTATTTTACAATTATTAGTTTATATCGATTAAAATATCACGACTGGTATATTACATTACTTGAAAAAAGTTCATATTTTCAGTATATTTGGTAATAAAATTTTGCGATGTGAAATCAAACGTGCACTATAAATAACGCAACTAGATTGATCATGTTATATATAAAATAAATACAATTCACTACGTATGCACAATTTGCATTCCTGGGTTTACCAAGTGACTATGATCATAAATCTACTTGCGTTATTTATAGTTAACTGGTAGTTAACTGGTATGCATACCCAGTAAAAATAAATAAATACAAAAATAAAGTAAAAATAAAAAAAAAAACTTTTCAAGTAATGTTATGTACCAGTCGTGATATTTTAATCAATTTTAACTAATAATTGTAAAAAAATACAGTATTTTAGAACTTTTCTTTTTTCGTCATTCGGGGTTTATAACAGTCCCTTTAAGATTTATTGTTTTCTATGAATTGAATACAATAAGCCTATCATTGCTAAGTCGATAAATGTTTTTGTTGACGTGTGTCAATGTGTACAATTAACTGTTTCTTTTTTCGAAAGCAAAGCAAGGTCACGTTATGTACGCACGTTTTTTGTGACGACAGGAAAAAATGCAGACGTATGGTTTCTTGAATTTTGCTGATTTTGTTTGGTAAACATAATGTTTTACAAAAGTAAGAATGCTCAGAAACCAAATTGATGCGTGCCGTATAAAATAAGCATAAAAGCTGCAACTTATGATTTAGTGAATAACGGACATGTGGTGACCCATATTCAGGAATGTGGGGATTGTCTCAAAATAAATATAAACTCAGTAGAAATTGTCCAATACACATGTGGTTAGCGTGAGGCTATGATATTAATAAGTAAAAACATCATTTTGAATGAAAAATAATCAAATTATAATGAAAAATTGATTTCTCTGAAAACATATTTTTACTATCAAAACTATATAATATATAACAAGGTATTCAACTGAAAATGGCCCCAATATAGGGTGCATCACTTTGAACAGCCATTACTTCATCAATTGTGCAGCGATTTCCATGAACTCGGTCTTATTAAACGCAGAGATGAATTTCCTTTCTGGAAATGTACATATCTTGCAATATTTTTTACAAATGCTGGGTCAAATTTCGAGAAATAACACGTTATACATGTAATCCGATAAAGACCTAAGCGATCTGGTAATGGCTGAATCTCAGTGTACCATAAAATTCGCGCTGTGAACAATTAATATTTTTCGGAAATTTAAAACCGCTGGCATGTTTCCATAGGAAAGACATTTGTCTTTGGAGGTATAATGGTTTAATTACTGACTGCATGATGTATACGTTGAAATGAGACTCAACGTCCTTAGCTATCCGTTATACACCAATCAACTGTATGTGATAATTAAGCCTCACAATTCAACTCTACGCTTGTTGTTATAGGTAAGATTGTAATTTCGGGTGATTTATTGCCACTAAATATGTGCTTTTAAGCCTCGCAGTTCAACTTTACGCTGGTTGTTATAGGTAAGATTGTAATGTGGGTAGTCATTTTTTTAAATTCAATAATTTATGTGCTGTTAAGCCTTATAACACAATTTTATTAATTAGTTGAATATTATATGTTTTGTAATGGGCTGAAGACAGTCGACTCATATTTGATTTTTGTCTTGAAAAATCTGCTGAAAAAAGATCTTGTATCAATGTCATTCATGAACATGATATCTTTGGCAAGAGTTTAAGGTACTGCACACTGTAAGTACATTTATTTGATGGGCATAATTATTGATCTCTTTAGCTGTTTATGGAGAGGCAGTTGTCAGATTTTCTCTTTTGATCAAGGTTTAGTACACAATTACCATCCACAGTATTTGAAGCATTTAGCCAGCTTCCTTTCTCGTGTGTCCGTATTAAAAGCCATCTAAAAACTGAATCCTCACTCGGATTTCGCACAAATTAATCACGCTATTTTGGCTTCTTTCTTGTGAACTGAGAGGGCTCGATAACATTGCATTGCATGCAACGGGAGCTCTAGTTCTGTGTCGGAACTGTCAGTAAACGTGGCAAAGGGTGCCCATAGTGTCAGAGCTTCTAGGAATACCGCCTTTGCGTGTGACGAATATAGACGATATAAATGTTGGCGTATTGACAGGTCTGAGTTATTAGGTTCAGCAAAGATAATTTTTTACCAAAGTGCTGCATGAATATGGTATAGAGGATCAAAGGGACTCTTAGAGGAAGACAAATTAGTGGGTGATACTAGTAAAATATTGCGAGTTAATGGATACTTGATATCTTCAGAGAAAATGTTAACTTTAGCGTAAGCAAACAATTAATGTCATGAACTCAAATTTAATGCACACTTTAAATGTAGAATATTATGAACAAAATAGTAATTCTTACTGCAGATTTTTTTTTTGTTTTAATGTATGTTGATTTTTCTGGCTATTAAAAACAAAATTATCTAGAATTTCAAGTTAAATAAAACTTGGTTATGTCATAAATTTTGGTTGGTTGGGCAATTTATGAATTATAACTAGAGTAAAATGAGATATTTATATAACTTTCTGCAAAATATAATTTAGTAAGGTCATTTAACATGGTTTACCAGCGATTGTTGTTTGAAGTTGTTATGCATCATGTTACAGAATATTATTTATGTGGAGAATTAGCTTCTTCTTTGATATGTGGCATATTTAATAACATGTTCAGGGATACAGTTTTGCAGGTCTTTGACTTTTGACATTTCTTAAAACTGAGTTTGTATATAAAATGAGCCGATTAATGCTTCCTGGAATATTTTTATGGTTAAAAAGCGGAAAAAACATTATAACCTCCAACGCAATTTTAAGCTCATGATATGAAATAAGTGCACCTTTAATATTTGATATGGTTGTGGATCTCATAATTTGAAATGTTTCACTTAAATGTCAGAAAAAACTTTATGGTTTAAAACTGGTAACAAATCATAAACCCTACCACAATTTTTAAGCTCATGATATGAAATAAGTGCACCTTTAATATTTGATATGGTTGTGGATCTCATAATTTGAAATATTTCACTTAATTGTCAGAAAAAACTTTATGGTTTAAAACTGGTAACAAATCATAAACCCTACCACAATTTTTAAGCTAATTACATAAAACAAGTGCACCTTTAATATTTTATATGGTTGTGGATCTCATAATTTGAAATATTTCACTTAAATGTCAGAAAAAACTTAATGGTTTAAAACTGGTAACAAATCATAAACCCTACCACAATTTTTAAGCTCATTACATAAAACAAGTGCACCTTTAATATTTGATACAGTTGAGACTCATAATTTGAAATATATCACTTAAATGTCAGATTTAATTATGATGAATATGAAATTAATTTGTCTTGACTCACTCATTTTTATTAATCTCGAAAATATGTAAAAATTAATATTTATTAATTTGAAATAAACTCGCCATGTCTTAAATCCAAAAGGTAGTTAATGTCGTCTAATTTCGTATTAAAAACGAATAAATTCAATGTTAACATTTTTGTCTGACAAGTACGAAAAGACGTGGATTATCATTGTAATATCTGGCAATTTAATTACAATGATAAAAGATTCTGCTGGTTTTCTATTTCATGTCCTATGAATGGGGAGTATCCTCATTTTGTTATCATATTGTATGCAAAACAACGTCTGGGGCTTACAATGCAGACAGATAGCTTTTGGAGGTTTCTACTTTGTCTTAATCAATTATCTAGTGTGACCGAGACATCACAATTATTTCAAAATTTATCTTTACAATAGTTAAGTAATACCGTGTAATTTGAAAAGGTTGAACATAGCAATTGTGTTTTTAGTAAAATAATCATTTTGTTCAAAGATTTTTATAAATGAAATTTACAAATCCATGTACTATGACAGAACTTTTGCCTTAAGAATTTTTTCAAGAAATGAAAAATATAACAAACAAAAATGGATTAATAGCATGACGGTGTTTTTTTTTTAGGGTAAATATTCAAATGATGGGATTAAGTAATACTTTCCTCTGTTAACATCAATATTGAAATAAAAAAATAAAAAATAGGAATGTGTTCTCAATTTTATACTTGAACAACAACATTAAACCTTAATAATAACCTTCGATCATAACACAGCTGTTATTTAAGTTGTTATGGTATTGCAGGCCTTTTTCTGTCTATTTGGGGAAAAAGTACCTAGCAAAATGGGGATTTTTCGAGTCGCGAAATCTTCCAAATTGGGAAGAATTTTCATCGACAAAAGCATTATTTGGGCAGGGGGTTTTCCAGCCATTTTGGATAAAAATCATATAAATTATGGTTATATATTTTGTAGGTTGTTTAAAAAATAAAATTGAGATATGATAGAGTCTAATAATCATTAGTCATAAGACACTTCTTTCTAAAAAAATAAATTAAAAAAAATGGGATTTTTTTTTGAGAATTGGGGAAAAAATATGCATATTTGGCATGGGGAATGGGTCCGACTATCGGACCCGTGAGANAAAAAAAAAAAATGGGGGGGGGGGATTTTTTTGAGAATTGGGGGAAAAATGTGCATATTTGGCATGGGGAATGGGTCCGACTATCGGACCCGTGAGATAGGCAGAAAAAGGTCTGTATTGTGTGTGTATGTTAAAGTTTGAGGTCCCTCCGCATCCGAGGCTGCATTATTTGAAGACCCAGAGAGTGCCCTACCTAATAAGCGTACTAGACTCTCAAAAATTGGCACTCATTTTGAATTATAGCTGCTCTTTCCAGCTATTTATGTTTTGCTGAAATGCATTTAATGTTAATGTGGTCTTGTGCTGTGGGGGGGGGGGAGCCGGAGTACCCGGAGAAAACCCCATCCGTCTGGTATGGAGACCAGCAAACCTAACTCACATGTACTAGTAGCAAGGATTGCACCAAGGTCCCCTCTGTGAGAAGCGTGTGTACCAACCATTGCCCTAACTACACCCCTGATTATTTCTGACTTTTTTCTTATTCAAAAACCTGATAACTGCCGGTGCAGTGTATGGCATTTACAAACTTTATGCGTCAATGCGACAGCATATTTTTACATTATTAATCAGCGGTTAGATAACCCCACTAAGCTAGGCTGTGACAAGGGGTTGCTGATAAAGAGTTAAAATCTTTGGTTATCCGTTTTTTGATAAATTGCCGGGCATGGTTTTCAATGTGTCAGAGTAAGGACATAAAAGGTAATTATTTTATCTAAACTGTGTTTAGTTTGCGATACCGAAGTGTCAAACGAGGTTTCTCGTGTAATCTATAAGTGCTGCCACACAATGAGGGTCACATACGTTTGGATGGCCACTAAATCTTGCAGGTGATATAGGTGCTTCCTGAGTAAACGACTTCGGTTCTGTATGCTTTTACTTGAGCCGTGTTCTGTGAAAACAGAGCTTAATGCAGTTGCGTATAGTGTTGCTTAAACTGGATTTTCGCTAAGAAGAGACTTCCTTTATGCAAAAAATACCAGTAAGGCAGAGTGTTGCCCCTGATTAGCCTGTGGGGACTGCATAGGGCAATCTGGATGCAAAGGCTAACACTTTATGCACATGCACTTAACCCTTTTAGCGCTGGAACCGGATTTTGAAGGCCTTTGCAAACAGTTTGGATCCAGATGAGATGCCACAGAACGTGGCGTCTCATCAGGATCCAAACTGTTTGCTTTTCTGATAGTATTCTTTGAAAAAAAATCAAAGAAAATGCTAAATTTAGAAGTTCAGCAGACAACATTTTAGCAGACGACAAATTTCCCAGCATGCAAAGGGTTAACCCCATTTTCCCAGAGTGGGGCTCACTTGTTTTATGTTTATTTATGATAGTACTTGACCAGGGTTGAGCATTAAAAATAGAGTTGTTGTGGGGTGTAGGATATGGGGTCCAGCTAGCGATTTGGAGGTTCCGGGTTTGATCCCCATTCTGGGAGAATTCTCAAGATCTTTTTTAAAGCATCCAGTACATGACGTTCTACCCAGGATACAGACTCAAGGGTCCACATTTCTAATTTTTTGGTGGTTAAGCAATGTGTTATACTTGTGCAGAGCAGATGAGCAGCCGACACTTTTCGTGACATTCTAAACCATCTTCTAAGGCATAACAAGTAGCAATAAAAGCCTTCATTTTGACATCATTTCAGCCATAAATAAGTTTTAAGCCTTTAAACGACAATTGAAACATTATATTGAGTCTGCTACGTAAATACCGCTGTTTACATATTTTAATAAATTTACATAATTATGAAAATTTTCATCATGGCAAAATTGTCTATGAATAACTTTGCTCCTGGATGTTTTTCGACATAACATGTCCGCCATTCTGCAATTATAAAGTTGGATAGTGTAGCAGCTTTACTTAGCTCGTAATTTAGATATAACAAGAGATTAGACGCTTAATTCCTGGTTATGAATAATTAACAATGGAAAGAATGCCATTTGGGAGTCTTGATGTCTTCTTGATGAAGATGTTTATATGTGAAATATGCGGTAATGTGATGCCACTCTCTTGGGTTTTTCTTAAGTACGAAACCATAAACCATATTTTTAAAGGTACACTATTATTTTATGCTTAATGGTTAGGCAATTCTGTTTTCACACAGTTATGTGGGTTTGTTGCTCATTTTTAAGTGCAAAAATATAGTGTTTCTGTCATCACTTATATAATGAGCTTTGCTCTGAGAGAACTGAGCTTAACCCTTTGCATGCTGGGAAATTTGTCGTCTGCTAAAATGTCGTCTGCTGATTTTCTAAAATTAGCATTTTCTTCAAAAAAAAATCTAAGACCACTATCAGAATAGCAAACAGTTTGGATCCTGATGAGACGCCACGTTCTGTGGCGTCTCATCTGGATCCAAACTGTTTGCAAAGGCCTTCAAAATCCGGTTCCAGCGCTCAAAGGGTTAATGCATGTTTGTAATGTGTCATCCCAGCTTAGCCTTTGCAGTCCACACAGGCTTATCAGGGACAACACTATATATATATCCGCCTAGAAAAGACTTCCTTTTAATGAAAAGTTCCATAAAAGGGGAAAGCGTTGTCACTGATAATCCTTTATGGACTGCACAGGCTAATCTGGGACAACGCTTTACGCACATGATTTAAGCCTTTTTTTCCCCACTTTTAATTTTAATTTGCACTCAAACATTTTTATTATTTTCATCACATTTTTGTCAGATCTTGAAGGTTTTCTCTAACATCGGATTTTAGATTGTTTTAATTATTAGCCTTAGACAAAATTGTGTGTTCGCATTCAGGTTTGTTTTAAAGTTGGCAAGACTAGATTTTTTTAGGAGAAAATAAAACAAAATTAGTTAAGGAAAACAACATTCCAGATATGAAAGTTATAGAGAAAAGTGCATGATAAACTTCAAGAAATATTTCCATGGTGGTACAGGGTTCTACACATTTGGCACTTGATTATATATAAAGTAAAAAACAAAACGTTCAGGGTTTTTGAACAAGACCTTTAGGTTTTTTAACAATCTTATTTATGACGCTTCATATATATTTAATACAAAATAGGTTATGACACAATCCTTAGAAAATGTACCCCTTGCTACGTACGGTAAAAAAGACCTTATGGTTTTTACACAATCTCATATTTGACTCTTGATATATTCAGTAAAAATGAAACTTAAAGTTATGGCCTAATCCTAAGAAAATGTGTCCGTTGCTACATAGGGTAAAAAAAACCTTATGGTAAGAACAAATCCTTTATTTGACCCTTGATATATGAGCCTAAACAAAAAAAAATTATAAGTACTGTCTTCCTTTAAACAAAAAATACCATAAAAGCGGAAAGTGTTGTCCCTTATGCACAGGCTAATCTGGGATGATACTTAAAGCACATGCATGAAACCCCCTTTCCACAGAACGGTGCTCATATAATAAAAAAAATACGTTAAGGAATATGAGAAAATCCTCAGAAAATGTGTCCCTTGCTACGTAGGGTAAAAAATACCTTAGGATTGTCGATTGAATAATATTGTTATCCAATAAAGAACTCTGTGCACTCTCATCTTTTCAAAGCTGGGTGTCAGTTGGTGCATAAAATACATTTCAAATGATTCACAATATCTTGCGCACCGCAGCATTAAAGTGTCAAGATAACTCTTTGTACGAATAGGTATTGATTGACAGCCGTGACACCTTAGAATAACCAATCTCGTTATTCCAGGAAAAAATCACTTGGCACGATTAACACTGGAAGCATAAGTATGACAATTTTTTTGTTATCATTTTCGTGGCAGTTAAATCGGTTTGTGTCATTTTGCATTAGTTATGAGCGAACAGTGTAGCGCTTTAATTTGGTACAGATATGAATTTAGTTTATTGTTGAAATAAAAATAAAATGTTTTTGTATGTTAAATTCTATGTTTAATGTTGCAACACAACATTTTTATCCAATACTTGATTTTGTTTAGCTGAGAAATTCAGCACTTTACTTTAACCCTTTTATGCCTAGCGTCTAGAAAAGAGGCCTTGGCAGACAGCCTTGACCCAGATGAGACGCCGCATGATGCGGCGTCTCATCAGGGTCTGCGCTGTTTGCTTAAAGGAATTTCTGTAAGAAATATTCTAAATATAGAAATAAATATACTAGACATCCCTAATTTTGGAAATAAATTGATCCAATTTAGAAGGATGGGAAAGTCCACTAGGCATAAATGGGTTAAGGAAGTCATGAATTGATAAATGTTGCAAGATTGTACTGGGTATGAGGACAAGACAATTAATATTATTAAAAGTATTTTGTTTGACTCATTGTTTAAAGTACGTCTTAATTCTGATTTGCTTGAGTAGGATATAGTTAGTATCTAAGACTCAAAAAAATAAAATCATTAACAATGAAATAATAGTAAAATAGAGAAACAAAAATGAAATTAAATTATTGGTCTTGACACTTATTTTTGGTTCTTAATTCAACAGACTAAATCAACACAATGGATTTCTTCCCAGCTTCCATAAATATAGTATATTATTAAACGTCTGACATGATGAAAAATACTGCAAGACAATTTTTTGCAAAGATGGCGCGTTTATTGACTGGAAAATTCAATTTGCTGTGATTAAGAATCTGAAAAAGATTTTTTATTCTGCATAAGATTGACGGCATGACTGGGTATCGGCAGTTTATGGTGTGAAAAAACAACTGCGATAAAAGATTGTTATTAAGGAATGATACGAGAGACTTGATCAATATTTCATGAAGCTGCAAACAAGTGTCTAATGCTGCTCAAAATGATTGTCAGCAAATCAACCAACTTCTGAATATTATAGTCTGCAATTTAAAGGGACTTGTTCACAGATTTTCATATTGTTGAAAAATGTTATCAAATATGTTTACTAAGTTAACAAATCCATTATGTTTTTTTTTTATAGCCTTATCTAATTTTAATCGCAAGAAAAATGTTCAATAAAAAATATTGCTTTTCTGGGATTCAAACCCGGGTTCCCTAGAAGAAAAAGCCAGTGGCCGCTATACCACTGCGCCCCAGAGTCTTTATTTATTGTTACAAGTAATAAAACAACTACACGTATACTCTAAGTATTTTCCAAATTATCAAGGATAAGTGTTACAGACATTTTATAATATTACCGATTCTGAATGAAGATTATGTGTTAACCAACCAATATGTAAAACATATGTCTTAGTCAAGAGCGTTATTTTGCATGTTTAAACATAAACACACATCTTTTTGGAATATATGACAATTATTTTGAAAATCGTCATGTTACCAAACAGGGAACACGTCCCTTTAAGTTGTTTGCTGCTTATTAAACTAATTGAACATGCAATTGATTTATCCATAAAATGCATAACATTTTTACTTTCTTGGTTTTCTCGACAGAATATCGGAATTCAATAAGACGTTTTGTGACACTTCAAAAACACGGTCGCTATTATTTTATGATTATAGTGTCTACCTTGCAACCTGGAGGTCGAAGGTTCAATACCCGCTAAGGGAGCTTTTTCAGAATCTTTTCAAGGACTCCCAAGTTCTTCTCAGGGAACGGATTCCAGAGAGTCTTGATAAGCCCGAGGTTTTGATGCAATCACGCAAAAATAAATAGGTTTATACCAGAAATACGGCAGTATGTGCCCTTAAAATTAAATGCAAGTCTCTTCAAACCTTTCCTGCTCAGAAGCAAAGAGAAAATGGCTATATATGCAACCAGCAGAAAACCAGAACAGCCTGCAAGTAACTCCCAGGCTGTTCAGGTTTTATGCTGTTTGCTGCTCATCAGTACCTTATGGTCGGAAATTAAGCCTTTTAAACTTGATTCTCGTAGAAAGGTCGTAAATTTCATTTGGTGTCTAAGGGGCTACAAATGCGTCAAAGTGTGTATCTGAGTGGTAAATTGTTAAAGAAGTAATAGTGCATAACGTGAAAGGAAAGCGCATAATTATGAAACCTCGTGCTGTCACCATGGGCCACAAAGACCACCCTAGTCCAAGAAAAAAATAATTTGATCAGAGAAATAACTTGGTGACCCATTCGCAATTATTGGCTGTACATTGCTATTAAAAAACAGTCAATGTCATGAAAAAGTACAGACAGCAGTTGCACCAAATAGGCTGCAAAATCACATTTTTTTTTGCAGAGAGATTATTATTTCCATTGGAAAGGAGGGACAATTTTTTGTCCCAGCTGCTGCAATGTTTGAGGGATTAAGTGTAAAACACCTGTTTCTGATGTCGAAATGTGAAGGAGATACATCAGTTTTACGCTCTACCAGCGAATACAAACAAATAGTTGCAATAACATAACGGATGGAGGCCAAAATATATTACTTTATTATCTCATTGTGTTTTAATCGTGTGAATTATTCATTGGTTTTCTGAGATTTATCTCTGATATCGCGTTCTTTATGGGCGCTATTAAATACTTATCTGTTTTGTGTAATAACAGCATATCGGTTTTAATAAGAAACCGCCATCCTGATAGGCAGAGAAAATTGACTGTGATGCATTTATCAGTAATTTATTTCACACCTTGCCTTGTCTTGGAAAAGTAGATTAAACAAGAAATATTAGCCCCGTTTTAATCTGTACAAAGAATTTCTGGCAATCATTGTAGTTTGCTTTTTTTTGTTAGGCTGTTTTGTATTGCCTTGTTGGTAATGAAAGATTGATTAATTATGCTCCCCCAAAAATTTTGGGNAGTGGGTTCTGGTTAGATGATTTATTTAGAGAGTTATGGCCCTTTGAAATTTTTAAGTTGCTAAACCATCCATTGTATTATTTTGTCCAAAGTAATGCCCCTCAAGACGTTTCCTTTTATCTGAATATATAGTGCAATATTGTGACACAAAAAAACTTTGGGGAGCATCACCCGTCTCTGACGGTTTCTTGTTTTTTTTTTCTGTTTCACATCCAAACTCGGTATACAATTATTAAGAAGAATTTGACGAAGTTATATTGCATCAAAAGACCAAGGCTTATTGAGACTTTCTTGAATCTGTTTCCTCAGTTGAAGAAGTATTCTATGTCTTATATGAGATCTTGAAAATGCCCCAAGTCTGGGGATCAAACCTGAGACCTCCTCATTACTAGGCAGGGTTGTTTTTTTTTTGCCCTATTTTATAGCCGAAAAAAGGCTATATTCCCAATCCCAAAAAGTATACTTTTTCCCCAAAATGTGTCAAAAAAATAAAAACAATGAAAATGTGAAAAAAAGAAAGAAGTGTCTATAATGCTTAGTTTATGACAATTTTAATTCAATTACATCTAACAAAGTGTATAATAATGATTTATATCATTTTGTTCTTTAAATTTGAATTATTATAAAGAGTTATATCAAATTAGTATTTCCCAAATTAGTGGACTTTTCGCGCGAAAAAAGAAGGCTTCTGAATATATTTTACCAATTTCTTGAAAATGCCGCAAAAATTCCCAATTCCAACGCCATGGGTAATCTTCACTAAAAGTGGGGAAAAACCCTCCTAGGCAATGCATAGCAATTAATAAAAAAAAAATCTTTAGAGGAGCAACTCAGGAGCAAAAACGCCTAAACAATATTTGGTCTGGTCCATAATTGACACTTGATTGGTCATTGATGGCTCATTTACTACTTAAAAGTACCCCGGGTACTCTTAAACATTCTACAAAGTACCTGCTGGGGTAAGGAAAACATACTTAAAGTACTCTGAAGTATGGCCTGGTGCCTTTAAGCGCATTTCCCATACACAGGGTAAATTGTAGTATACTTAAGCGTTTCCGGGGTACTTTTTAGTAGTACCTTAGCCGACAACGACCAATTTAGCTCCATTGACCAATTTATCAACTGTTAACCCTTTAAGCGCTGGAACCGGATTTTGAAGGCCTTTGCAAACAGTTTGGATCCAGATGAGACGCCACAGAACGTGGCGTCTCATCAGGATCCAAACTGTTTGCTATTCTGATAGTATTTTTTAAAAAAATCGAAGAAAATGCTAATTTTAGAAATTTAGCAGACAACATTTTAGCAGACGACAAATTTCCCAGCATGCAAAGGGTTAAAATCCCCCAAGTAATACACGGAAAGACAAAATCATACTATTCTTGCATTTAATAATGGAATGATTTAAGAATATAAACCAAAAAAGAGTGGGCTGACTGATTATTTATAATCTCCTTGTTGAAGTTATTCACGAAAATTCAATACAATACTCAGGGTGACTAATATCTCAAAACATCCTCAAAATCATGAACATGAATTTTTGATCGGGGTTTTAAAATGTTTTCAACCACATGCACATCATATTTAATTCACGGAGATGACTTTGTGTTGATTTTGCTAAGCCTGTTTAAAATTTATAATGGAGAATGATTGTTTTCAAGAGGGTAGAGTGCATGTTGTTCGGCTCCTGGAGTGAACACGTGTATAGCAGGTTTGATAAAGGAAAGTTTAAACAAAAGAAAAAAAAAGTTTATAACAAAATCTACCAGTGTTTCTTTGCTGGAAATTATTAGTCTTAAAGGCTTAATGAGTTGTTATTTTCAGTTTGTCTGACAGCTAACTCAATTTTAATGGATTTTAAATTTAAACGAGAAAATGCATTTCAGAAGATAATGTTGTTTGGAATGGAAACTACGTGCTTCATAATTTAATAATTGAACGCATGTTGCTCGAGCATGTTGCTAGTTTTCCTCGCTTAATGATTCCGCAGAAATAATAACCACACAAACAGATAAGAAACACTTGTAGTAGGTGGAGGCTCGAGGAAATGATGAATGCATTTAGAAAAGTTTTTCCACTTCGTATGATGATTATTTTTTTCAAACAAACTAAGAACTTTTTCCAAATAATTTCTTCAAAAGAGGACCAGTGTTTCTTGAAATTGCATTTTAAATAAAAAATTTGTTCTTAGTTTAATGGAGCCTTTCTCTAGTAAAATGGTGGTTATTAGCCTGTGCAGTCAACACAGGCTAATAAGAGACGACACATTCCACCTAAACTGGATTTTTGCTAAAATGAGTCTTACATTAAACCAAAAACTCCATTAAAGCGGAAAGTATCATCCCTTGTAAGACTGCGCGTTCTGCACAGGCTATTATGAGATGACACTTTACGCACATGCATTAAGACCCATTTTCTAAGAGTGAGGCTTTTTTCTATTTATATCAGCATGTTAGCAGCAAAAGCCTTAAGCTCATAGAGCCGCACTTGAGTCTGTTTCTTGGCAATAACAAGTACGTAATGTCTTAAGAAAGATCTTAAGAATGTAACCCAAGTGGGGATCCAACCTTGCCCAAATAATGCACCATTTGCAATGCTGAGACCATGTCCATCACACAATTGCCCACCTTATAACCCTTTGCATGCTGGGTAATTTGTCGTCTGCTAAAATGTCGTCTGCTGAATTTCTAAAATTAGCATTTTCTTTGATTTTTTTCAAAGAATACTATCAGAATAGCAAACAGTTTGGATCCTGATGAGACGCCACGTTTTGTGGCGTCTCATCTGGATCCAAACTGTTTGCAAAAACCTTCAAAATCCGGTTCCAGCGCTCAAAGGGATAATTGTTCCAGTTTCACTGGAGGGGACTTATAGTCAGTCAGTCTGTCAGTCAATCTGAGTCTGTCAGTCAGTCTGTCACACTTTTCTGGATCCTGTGATAACTTAAAAAGTTCTTCATATTTTTTTTATGAAACTTGAAACATGGATAGATGGCAATATGGACATTATGCACGTCATTTCATTTTGTTCCTACGTCAAAATATTTGGTTGCTATGGCAACAAATATATAAAATATATATATATATATATATGTAAAATCTGACAATGGTGGGGGACATCATTGCTTGGCAAAAGTCTTGTTTTGTTTGTAATTGTTTTGTTTCAATCTGAACTAAAGATTTAATTTCACAACCAATTGATATGACTAAGATACTCTGAACAATCGAAAATATAAGCAAACAATCTCAACTACATGATTGATCTTTATTCCACTACATGTAGATATTGCTGTAATTTTTCATCTTTTTAAAAATTTAATATACAGCCATTTGTGCTTAACTTATTACAATATAAAACACTGAAACATTCAAATATACATACAGTGGAAACAAAGTGAATTATGTAGATATTGTTGTAATTTGTCATTTTTCTTTTAAAAATTAAATATTATAATTAAATGTACAGCCTGTAATATGCTAAACTTATTACAATATTATTAACTGAAACACTCATATTTATACATACAGCGGAAACAAAGTGCAATATGTAGATATTGTTGTAATTTGTCATTCTTTTTTTTTCAAAATTAAAAATGCAGCCTATTGTGCTAAATTTATTGCAATATTATACACCGAAACACTCGTATATTTACACATACAGCGGAAAAGAAATCATCGAGACAAGTATAAATAATTGAACAATTATGCACGCAAACAACTTCATCAATCAAACCTGAAATTATGCAGTTCATGTCTGGAGATAAATTTCATTGTGATTGACATATTTGTTACTGAAGGTTTTGAAAAGAACATTATGCATGAACATGGTCTTCAGACATCTTAACTGAGAACCCCCTGTGAAGTTTTTCTGTTAAAACATCTGTTTTAAAATAGCCAAGTCTTCAAGAGACATGGGGAGATTGAATATTATTTATATGACATGTTGTGATTTTTTTTACCCATAATCCTTCCCTGTTCAAAATGCCTGTGCTCCATTATTCTTTTGATGGCTGCTCCCTGCTAAATAACTACACCCTACTGTAAAAATTAGTTGTGTTTAGCCTATGATTGATGGATCAAAGGAAAACCAGAAATTGGCAATATGAGTAGTGTATTATGCAGAGATGAACAAAAAATATGCCCATGTGTTTTCTTTTGAAGATTCTAATCTTGATGCATGTACGGTTTCATCTTTTCTTTAAAAAAAATCAATGTTTTGACAACAAAATGGTACTGATGCATTTGCAAACTGTAAAGATAGAAAAAGGTTTCAAATTGATTTTCAGGCCCAAACCATTGTTGCAGAATATATTCTGCAAAGATTAAATATGTTGTAGAAATTGAAATTTGCAGCCGTGTTGCTATATATATATATAGAGGCAAAATTAAAAAATCAAAGCACTGAAGTTGTTCGCTGTTGTCGTCCTTGATTAGCTTGTGCGCATTGCACAGGCTAATCTTATTTGACACGCATTAAGCGCTGTTTTCCCTGAAGACGAGGAGACTCTTCAATGTTGTAGACAAATCCGTTTCAAAGGTTGTTTTTTTTTTCCAGTTTTTTAGGTGCTGTGACGTGCTGGATATAGTGTCCGTCTTGTGACTGTGAGGTCATGGGTTCGATCCCCACTGTGGGAGCATTCTTTAGATCTCCTCTTAAGACACCAAGTACTGGTTCTACCAGGGCCCTCGTTTGGCCGTTTTTGGGGCTGAAATTCGGCCACATTCCCCCCTTAAAATAGTATACTTTTTTCCCCTATTTCAGCTAAAAAAAATCCCCCTCCAAAACTTTTTTTTTAAGTGTTGCATGTTTGGTGAAAAGATCTTCTAAAATTCCCCTTTTCGCCCAAAACAATGCAAAATTCCCCCCTCTANCCGCGGCCCCAATCCCCCAAAGTGTAGCAAGGGCCCTGGTTCTACCCAGGAAATGGATTCGAAAGCATAAGGCTTCAATGCTGTCATTGTTTAAGTTTAAACATATTTATTTAAGCTTGATTATCAAGCTTAAATAAATATGTTTAAACTTAAACTTAAACTTTAAGACAAGGAAACTCGTCAATGTTTAAGACAAACTGTGTCTTAAAGTTTCCATTGCTGTAATTTCAGACAAAGACGACGAAGGGAACATCGTCTACCCCAAGGGGGCTTCCAGTGAGGAGGTCATAGCAGACGGTGGTAAGTTTCCATGGTTACAGGCTGGTGTTGCATCGGGTGTGTCTGGACATGATAGGTGTACTGTGAGGACTTGACACATGACACACTGTCTTCTTATTGCAGAATTTATTTACTATTTTTATTTTTAAATTGCATGATGAACAACAAGATTACATTCTAGACACCCTGTTTTATGGTCAAATTGGAACTTTGACCTCTATGTGTGACTAAAGTTTGACATTTGACGTAGGGATCCAGGTGTTACATGGGACAGGTCTTCTTATGATGGTGTAAAAATGTTGTGCCAAGTCATTCCAAAATCCATCAATATATATGGCAAAGTTGTGGTTGAAGCAGGAAGATTTGCACAGACTGACACTGCTATGCAATGACTTCTATGAATGGAGAGCATTGAAGAAAAAAAAAATGAAAAAAAAAACAAGCAGATAAAAAAAAGTTTGCATTATTTTGTGATGAACTGCTGAAAAAATAAGAAATAAAAATGATTATTATTGTTTGGAAGAGTCAACATATTCAACATTGGAGAATAATTATAATTGTACAAAATGTATGACATACAGAGTTAGAATCACCACATATTGATATAAATCAAAGGTTTTCCTTAGTGAAATACCCAGGATTATCTGCATGTGGGGAGTAACAATTTCAGTTACTAAATGACAAACAATAAAAAGGTTGATTGTTACCAAAGAGTTCATTTGAGTCAGAACCTTTTAAGAAAATCGGCTTACTTACAAATGTTATCAAAGAGAGAATTGTAATTTAACCTAGGACAGAAATTGGGTTTGTTTGTAATGTATGGGAGAGAACTGTGCACAAAAATTTAAAGGGAGTTATGATTTAAGAGAGAAAGTTCATCTAAAATAGATATCAAATATCAAAACTGGAGGGGAGATATCAAGGGAGTAAAATTTAAATTTCAAGTTGTCAAATGTTGGTACATATTTAAACATATATATCTGTTATTTTTTTTTAAACTTCACAAGTTGGCTAAAAAACACCTGTCTAATAAATAATTTTCATACATATTAAATTATACCTCGGAAAAAAACAAAATTCGGTAGTTCTTTTAAGTTGTCCTAATAATAATGAGCAACTCAACAACATACTATTATTGTCTTCTTACTCAGTCAAGACATAAATGTAAACTCAACTCGCTGAATTATCATGTAAAAAGTTATTTGAATGCAGTGTTTGTGAATTTTTATTTTAAATGAACACATTTCTATAGCAAGTTCCCCTATCTCTGATTTAAATAGGGCAATTAAAGTTTCTGGTACACTCATAATTATGCTTCTTACATGTAAAGAAAGGCTTAAATTGTCCAGGAAAGTGTGAGTAGTTTAACCCATTTATGCCTAGTGGACTCTCCCATCTTTCTTTATTGGATCAATTTATTTCCAAAATTAGGGATGTCTAGTATATTTATTTCTATATTTAGAATATTTCTTACAGAAATTCCTTTAAGCAAACAGCACAGACCATCATGCGGCGTCTCATCTGGGTCTATAAAGGCTGTTTGCCAAGGCCTTTTTTCTAGACGCTAGGCATAAATGGGTTAACTCATCGCCATGATAAATACTTTTGCAAACTGCAAAAACAAACTAGCATAATGAGTAGAAACGTATTTAGCCGATTATGTCACGTGAAACAATTGCATGTGTCAAGAAATTCCTTCTTGAAAATGTGTGGACCCAAGCTTGATATAGCATGTTTCTATTGTTGTTGCCTTGATGTTTAGTTCTGTTGAGGTTTTATGCCCCTTGCATCATGATGCGTGAGTCTTACAGCAATTGTCCTGTCTCTACGTCCATCTTGCTGCCAGTCCGTCTGTCCGTCTGTTTTGCCTTTCTTGATTTATTTTTGCAGGGTGTATGGTTTTCTTATGTTCTATTATTTTAACATTTTTAAGTGTGTATGTAAAATGATCTCCCAACGTATTAAGTGCCATAGTAAACAATAAGGTAGGCAAAGTAAATGGAACAGAATATTTCTTATTTAATTGGAATATATATAAGTTCCAAACACACATTGCTTTTACACGCAGACTAATCTAGTTTCTAGTCACTTTAACTCTTTCAGCGCTGGAACTGAATTTTGAAGGCCTTTGCAAACAGTTTGGATCCAGATGAGTCGCCACAGAACGTGGCGTCTCATCAGGATCCAAACTGTTTGCTATTCTGATAGTATTCTTTGAAAAACAATCTAAGAAAATGCTTATTTAAGAAATTCAGCAGACGACATTTTAGCAGACGACAAATTTCCCAGCATGCAAAGGGTTAATCTGCTTAAAGTTGAGCTGCGCTCTGGGAAAAAAGGGCTTAATGCATGTGCATAAAGATTAGTCCCAGATAAGCCTGTGCAGTTTGCACAAGCTAATCAGGGATGACACTTTCCTTTAGACTCGATTTGCGGTACCACAAGACTTCCTTCAAAGGAAAAGTACCATAAAAGCAGGAAGTGTCATCCCTGATAAGCTTGTGCAGACTGCACAGGCTAATATGGGACGACACTTAAAGCACATGTATTAAGCCCCATTTTTCCGGAGCGAGTCTCAATATTAAAATGCAAAGATCATACATACTCACTTGCATTATTTCTTTTGGCGTATGTATATGTGTACAGGGCTTTTTTCCCATATTTGTGAAGCGGCCTTGACCCCCTCATTTTGTGAAAAAATGAGCCCTCAACTTTTTAAAATTGTAAAAAACAAATGAGTCGCAAACAGTTCAACCTTGTGGAAAAATGAGTCACAATATTTTTAAATTGTAAAAATTTGAATTGCAAACTTCTAATATTTGTTGAAAACGGCCATTCACTAAGAAGGAAAAGAAGCCCTGGACTGTAGGATAGTGGCTTGTACGTGTAAGTGTTGCATGCTGTATCGTATTGTTGGGCTTCAGCGAAACCTTTCTTCACTGAGGTCGATCGAATGATGAACAAGCGCGATCATCATCGACCGCTCGGGAGCACCTTGCGACTGCGGTGCAATGCCGGCGGCGACCCGCCCCCTGTTGTTCAATGGATCAAGGATAGCGGGCAAGTTCTGAGTAACAGCGACGAAGAAAGCGTGTCGAAAAAACACTGGATCCTGAAGTTACGGAACCTGAAAGAAAGCGACAGCGGAAACTACCAGTGTGTTGTGTCCAACAAGCATGGCTTTATTAATTTTACGTATTCTGTAGAAGTTATAGGTGAGAATGAAATATTTCCCTTCTTTTGTTCATTCTACAGTTTGCAGGCCAAGGGCTTTTTTCCCCATCTTTGTGAAGCGGCGTTGGTCCCCCTCATTTTGTGAAAAGATGAGTAGCAAACTGTTCAAAATCGTGAAGAAATGGGTCTCAAACTGTTCAAAATCGTGAAGAAATGGGTCTCAAACGATGAAAATTGTGAAGAAAAAAAAAAAAAAAAAACTTTTTTCAAATTGTGAAAATTTGAGTCACAGACTTCTTTTAATTGTGAAAATTGTGCGAACTTCTCAAATTTGTTAAAAACGGCCATTCTCTTAGAAGGAAAAAAAGCCCTGCTAGGCCATCCTGCTTCTTTCTGTTTTGTCCAAGTATTTGTGTTCAACGTCACGCTCAATTTTCTAGCCTTGTTCGGTAATAGCAAAAAATCTTTGCGATAATTACATTCAACAAGTATTCTAAGCTGGAAAATGGGCAGGATTTGCTGGATGCATGCATATTGTCAAACGATTTGTTTTGCATATTGCAATCCAAATCTCATACATTTTTCTTTTAGAGGAATTTTGGTTCCAACATTGCAGCACTATTCAACATATTTCTGAAAGATGGTGTATAGTAACCTTCTGAATTTTGATTTGCTTTTACTAGAGCTTTTTGCTTAGTCATATATATAAAAAAAAAATCAATAACATTTATGCTTTTAAAGCTTTTTAAAATTTGGGATAAGCCATTTTGCCCTGATTTTGAGGAAAATAGCAGAGTTTTTGTTGCATTTTTGGAAAAAAGTATTGCAGTATAGCAGAGGAATTATATATATAAAAACGTTTAAAAAGTATAGCAGTGGAATTAAAAATCTTACATCTTATTGTCTCCTACCAGTTTCACCGGAGGGGACTTATGGTTTGCGCTCTGTCCATCCGTCTGTCAGTCTGTCTGTCACACTTTTCTGGATCCTGCGATAACTTTAAAAGTTCTTCATATTTTTTCATGAAACTTGAAACATGGACAGATGGCAATATGGACATTATGCACGTCATTTCATTTTGTTCCTACGTCAACAATTCTGGTTGCTATGGAAACAAATATGTAATAAAAAAAAAATAAAAATTAAATCTGACAATGGTGGAGCCGGAAGGGGACATCATTGCTTGGCAATAGCTTGTTAATATTAGTTTTGGTTGGAAACGAATGATTTGAAACAATTTTTTAGAGAATGACATTGGCCCTCTAGTAACTATTAAAAGAAGAAAAAGCAACTTTATATGAATCAGCAGCTCATGATCACATATATGAGTCGTGTTCTGAGAAAACTGGGCAAAATGCATGTGCGTTAAGTGTCGTCCCAGATAAGCCTGAACAGTCTGCACAGGCTAATCTGGGACAACACTTTCCGCCTAAACTGAATTTTCACTAAGAAGAGACATCATTTAAACAAAAAATTCAGTAAAAGCGAAAATTGTCGTCCCTGATTAGCCTGTGCAGACTGCACAGGCTAATCTGGGATGACAAATTACGCACAAGCATTATGCCCAGTTTTCTCAGAACACGAAACATATGCGCCGCGCTCTGGAAAAACGGTGCTTAATGCATGTGCGTAAAGGGTGTGTATACTTAATTTATTGTTTAGAATAGACTTTCTTCCAAACAAAAATTTGATAAAAGCAGAAAGTGTCGTCCCTGATAAGCCTGTGCAGACTTCACAGGCTAATCTGGGATGACCCTTTACACACATGCATTAACCCTTTGAGCGCTGGAACCGGATTTTGAAGGCATTTGCAAACAGTGTGGATCCAGATGAAACGCCACAGAACGTGGCGTCTCATCAGGATCCAAACTGTTTGCTATTCTGATAGCATTCTTTGAAAAAAATCGAAGAAAATGCTAATTTTAGAAATTCAGCAGACGACATTTTAGCAGACAACAAATTTCCCAGCATGCAAAGGGTTATGCCTTATTTTCAGGCCGAGGCTCATTATATTATGTATACCCAGGCGATTATGGAAACATTTGAAAACATAAAATATTGATAGCACTACATAAAACATAGTTGGTTATTTAACCTGTCACATGCTTTTTAATCAGCTGATACGTTGTGTGTGTTTAAGAATGTTTCATGAAATCATTTAATTTTAAAATCAGAAAGGCAAAGAAACTAAGAAACTAAATTGTGAAATAATCATTTATGATGATAATGATCATGTGTATAAGACAGAACAAAAGAAAAGGCATTTCCATCAAATCGAGAACATGATGTCATTAATCGAGCTTTCTAATGACTTGAACCCCATGTGTTATAAAAGGTAAAGATAAGAAAGACCACACTTAAATTAAATGGATTTAAATTCATCATCAAGAAGAAAACAAAGCCATTTAGGTTTATGCTTTTTAAATAATATTTTCACTAAATAAAGGGAGAGAGAGTGTAAATTGCTTGTCTATTTAAACAAAAATGGCTGTGTGCAAATTGTGGGGAAAAGTTGTAATGCTTGGTGATGTATTTAATTTATAAATAAATGAAATTAAAATATGCACTTATTATGAGAAATGAATTAGATCTACTGAAATAAATATGGTAATTTAAAGTGATATTAGACGCATTTTTCACTGTTGAATTGAGCTGAAAAGAATTAACAGGTCAAAAGAGTTAGTTAAAATGTGGTAACTGACCAATTATCTGCAACTCATATTGCTACCAGTTGTTTATAAACATATATATTATATTCAATATTTAACGTGACTAACCCAGTCCTCTAAGCCGAGTGGAACTGCCGCGTATTTACGAAAGCGATACTATTTGAGTCTTTCTCATAAAGTAACTTTACTGACACATCATTTGTAACAAATTTCTTTGAAGAAGTATGGCCGAAGATGTGGTTGACAGAGACACGAAGGTTAATATATTCATAATTTCAGAATTGTCATATGTTTTCGCGGTGAGTCCCAGATTTTAAACTTACCAAAGGTTACGTCAAAATGAAAGAACGTTTGATATTCAAAAGCATTATTACTCTCTTTTGGGATATTACGGTTTTAGTATGTTGATGCTGCATTAACAAATATAAGTGTATATGAAGTGAATACACCAAAAATAAACAACGGTTACGATAGACACCTTTATACTTTTAGATGCATCTTATATCACTTTAACAGTTTGAAAATACCATATTGATCTTGTTGCTTAATTTAACATACATTGTAGCAGGATAGTGTGTTTGTGTGGCCACCAGGGGGTTTCATCCATCATTTTTACTAGGTTATGATACATCACTGAATACTCTAAGGGCACTTAATATCGTGAAAAGCATTATTGTAATGGATGGTAAGGTACTGGTTATTTATGCTAAATTGATAAAGATTCAGTTATTTGCTGGCGTGAGACTATGTCTTGCACTCAAACTTGTTTACAGATGCAGACGTGTTGTTTCACGTTTCATAATAAGTATTTGTAGTATATTGTTTTGCGTGCAGTGTTTTTTTTCCATTCAAAATCTGGGCTGGTATACTGCTCCATTCACAAAAGAACAAGGAATTTTTTTTCCCCAATTGGGATAAAAAAAATATCAATTAAAGGTTTCAAAAAACACTATTCTTGATTTTGAGGCAATTGATAGCAAAACAACAACAACACTTATTTCTCAATTTTGGTCAAAACGCCGCGATTCCAAAGGGACCCGGCCCCATTCCAAAAATGGTGAAAAAAACACTGGCATGAAATTGCACAATGAATTTTTATCATCTCCAATTGCAGCGATTTTTTTCCTTCTTTATAAAGTACCGGTAAACGGCACTATCCCAATTACGAAAAAACTGAATGTGTAAAACTCAAGTGATGTGTTCAATACATTTACAAACTGTCAAATTCCCAATCCCCCTTGCTTGATTAAACACAGTCGGTCTATGGGAACTGAACACAGCATCCTGGAAACACAGATTCAAATAGCCTTGAAATTTGGGCTTTATGCATGTGTGTAAAGTGTCATCCCAGATAAGCCACAATTTCCGCTTTTATAGAATTTTCCTTTTATAGGAAGTCTTTTCAAAGATATTCCTGTGGAAATTGTTAGAATTCAGCATCTTGAGTATATTTATGTGATAGGAATATAGAATGAAGACACATAGAAACATAATGATGAGATAATAATGATTCTAAACATAACGATGAGATAATAATGATTCTTTTAGGGAAGATTGACACGCAGGCAACGCTGATTGGTCCTGACCCGCTAAACGAGACGGTCGCTATTGGTGGTTTAGCGACCTTTCAGTGTAAAGTGAAGAGCAAAGTGAAGCCCCACATACGGGTATGTATTGTGCGTCAGATTACCTTTGATCTCAATATTTAGAAATTGTTTTT
>VMBQ01007711.1:29634-44021 GCA_007657795.1 Dreissena rostriformis | reverse complement strand
ATCAAAATCAAGTAATATTCACAGCAGTAAAACCTTTCGGGGAATTTGTTTCATTGTTTTTTTTTCCATTTTATTCTGATGGCGGCCATCTTGAAAACGGACGCCATTTTGATTTTTTTATTATTATTGGATAACGTGCTTTATCAAATCTATAGGAACTGAAGAGTATATGTGCCAAAGTTGGTGCTTGTATCAAACACTGAAAGATTTCTTGATATATGGACTTAATCTGCTGAGCTAACACCGTGTCCACCGTGCGAGATCAAAATACACCACGTCTTATAAATATAAATACGCATGACTAAGATTATAGTTTATAGTTTATGTTTAACATAAACGCTTTGTGAACATTATTCAGTTCAGGGTTTAAACGTTTTACTTCAAGGTAGTCGGTGTATCCCCAAAGCACAATCTTATTGATAGCATACAACAGAATTGGACACACCGGTTAAGAAATATTTTTCTGTTTATAATTGTGGTCGATTATAGTCAATGAAAGTTTAACGTACGAAAATGGAGACTTATTTATATATGCTTGTATCAATAAATGCTGTGATTTCGTACGGTGCTGGATACAAGATTGAGACGTGCAATGATTTCACTCCGCTGTGTTTTAAGACAAACAACAATTCCTTGAAATGCGTCAACATGTTTCCGGAAGTTATAGAATNGTGCATATACGCCAATAAATTACATTGTTATATTCTTGAATGAAAAAATGTTTACAATGTATGTACATGTATAAAGTTTACTTTTTAGTGATATTAAATAAAAAAAGGAATAAGAAGGTTATATGCGACTTATTTCTCGAATTTAAACAGATGTTAAACTACGGAAATCGTTCACAGTTTTATTGCACATTTCTTTCTGTATGCGCGAAGGTTAATTATTGGCTATGATCGAAAGCATCATATGTGATCGACAACTTTAACTGGAATAAAAAAAAAACAATTTTAGGATAGGAACACAAATAGGGTCAGCTGTGGTCGTGGAATCATAGAATTTCTTCTCCCACCTCTTGGATTTTCACTTGTTGTATATCGACGAAAACGGCATAAAACGTGGTTACGAAGCATTCATGTTAAGGAAAACAAACTCTAAAAGTTCATATTTTAAGTAAGAATGCAATCGAATGCATAAAAGTACTCAATACATATATTGGATATTAGAAATATTCACATAAGACATGTCGCAGATTGTTAAATGGCTTTTATGCAAGAAAGAAAAAAAAATCTAAAGAAATTACCCACTACGTCAACGGTACTCAATGTTTTAATTGATTGTAACCTATGATGGCGGCGCTAAACAACGCATTTAGTAAACGAATAGAAAACATACATTTAAGTAACGAATATAAAACCTATAATGACATGACAAAGGTAAATATTTGTTTCTAACATGTATAAATCTGAAATAACTATTCATTAACGTTGATCTTATTCATACAATGTAAATATTTCAAACTAATGAATCGTAAACTGTACATTTTGTCAAGAAAAATGAACGAGTTGCTTCCCTTTTCTTTAAATACTAATCTCCACTATTAGTTTAAAATCTGAAAAATACCAAAACGATTTTTTTACACTCAAGTACACAATAATTCATTGTGGATGTCAACACATTGTTCGCGCTCTATTCTAGGAAAACTAGATTTACACAAATCGTGCAAAACTTGTTTCTGCTGATTTTACAGCCGTTATTGGGTCATTAATTAACTCAATGGGTCATAACCTCAATCGCAAAAAGTATCTTTCTGCCAAACTCAGTCCCATGAATCCCAATTGATGATGTGGAAATAAAAGGTAATGAAGTGTTTTGATTTTTTTTATATACATTTAACTGATCTGTTTATGCTAAGTACCATCTTCTTTAAATATGTAAGTTCAATTGTCTATAATTTATCATTGTTGAAAAAATAAAAAAAATTACAATATTTTTCCATATAATAATTTATAGATAATTAACTATACATTCCCATTTCACGGGTATAGGTCTTATTCCCAAATAGTGGCAAAAAACTCGTGCATTAATTTTAAATGTTTATGTAAATGTATCTACCTTTGACATCCTCCACTGGCGTGGTGATCAGGGGTGGTGAAATAAAATGTCCGAGTCCTACATTTGCTTATCTGGGCAACTGATTGTTTTCAATTAAGTTGTCCGTGGACAACCAGTCGGGTCGAGGAATACAAAAAAATACATTGTGTTAAAGCCGAAATTAAGTTTTACAAAACCAGATGTTGACACGCGATTACATTGTCAGTGCTATGTGCTGAGCAATCAAGCTAAAATACGGGCACTCTCCTGCACAGTGATCTCCCTTATTCTATAAGAGACCGGGAGCATGCAGCATTTTCAACATTCGGTTGACTGTTAGAACCCTGCTCAGCGTGTTGTCACAACACCCAACACTAAATCCAGTTTTGTCCGGATTTTCTGTTTAATTAGTATATACTGCAATTACTGTTTTTTATACTGACTTATCTAAAAGATCATAGCGAGCAAGAAGGGCGTGTTTGATTGTAAATTATTTAAGATGAAATTCCAATTCCAAATTATTTGCGATATAATTTGGTAAAAAATATATCAATACATCCCGCTTTCCATGAGAATGACGTGACGTAATACATGTGCAACATTATTTTCGCGCACTTTGTAGCAACACAATTATTTGAAGCTAGAGTATGTTAAGGTCGGCGACGTAAACATTTAAATTCGGTAGTGTGTTTTGAATTACAAATTTTATTATGCTCATTTAAGAATACAAAGAAAAAAATAACAATTGTGTGTTATGAATTCGGTGATAATTTGTTAAAATGCTTTACATGTCGAAACAAATATTTTACAATAAACATGAAATGCACAACTTCCACGAGGATTACACCCGGTTACCATCATCAGTCTCTAATGTATCAGGCCACGATTTTATCGTGGAGGAGTACCGGGTACATCGTATGATGTACTTTTGAGTAACACATGTTTTAAGAACACTAGCTTTGCAAGATTAAAAGTTTGAGAAAGTCTTTATATTGTTTATAATAAACTGCTATAATGAATGTACCATGGAAATACAACTATTACTAAAACAATTAAATTATACTAATTTTGAATTATTCCACATTATTTTACATTTATCAATAAATGCGTTTATAATTTATATAAACATTAACGGACAAGTGTAGTTCAGCAACGGACAAGTTAAATTTCCTTAATGGTTGTCCGTGGACAAGCATAGTTTTTTGAGATTTCGCCACCCCTGGTGATGAAAGCATCATTCTTAGATAGCAATGTGAAAGCAACAAGCATTCTTTCACTTGGCAGAAACTCATGAATATTAAATAGTGGCATTCTTTTGTGATTGTCAGGAAATACCGAATGGTGTAAATCAGACATTCCCCAAAGAGTAGGACAGTGGGACCTGACCGAGGTTTTACAGACCGGTCCGATTGAAAATGCCATGTTGCCAGTCCGAATGTCCGGGAAATAATTCAAGAGGAAAAATTGATTTATTTTATAGAATTCATTCAAGTGCGCGATCATTTGAGAACAATATTGTTATAGAAGCTCTGCGTTCCGGAAATTTGCGCTCGGTACCGATTTCGCCCGGGCTTTTATTTATCGATTTCTGATTGGTAAGCGGCTTGCACGGACATGAACGTTACTGACAAAACCTCTTTGCTACATTCCGAAAATCTTAATGACCGCCATCTTGAAATTTAAAGTGATCGATTGGAGAAGTAAAGCACTGCAATAGCATATTGTAAAGCAATATCTTACCAAATTATGTATTGATGACATATTTGCTAGGTTACTGGTTTTCAATTTATACAGTCAAACAATATGCATAAAGCACATTTTATTTCATGATCAAAACATGTACATGTTTTCGGACTGTCGTATTCAGATAAAGTATGATTAGTCAATTTTAATTTATTTTTTACGTTCTTTATAACATTTGTATAGAATGACAATACTCATGCTGTGATACGGATATGGCCTGGTTTATAATATTTTGCATTGTACTCACCAGAAATTGTAACTAGAAAGACTATAAAACAAGATATGTGTTTGTCAGAAACACAATGCCCCCTATTGTGTCGCTTTGAAATAAAATTTCAATATATCATTTGGCAGGTTTAAAAATTATCTCCCTTTTTAAGCTTATTACTTCCATTGGATTGTATTTTTTGACTTCTGACCTTGAAGGATGACCTTGACCTTGACCTTTCAGCACTCAAAATACGCAGCTCCATGAGATGCACATGCATGCTAAATATCAAGTTGCTATCTTCAATATTATAAAAGTTATGGCCAAGGTTAAAGTTTTCGAATGGACAGACAGACAGACAGACTGACAGTTCAACTGCAATATGCCACCCTACCAAGGGCATAAAAAATACAATAAGCTAGGACTCTGGGGTTTCCCCCATAGGGGCTCTGCCCTTTATCCCTGTTTGGAACCTGAGGCCCCTATCCCCGCCTTAATTTTCCTGATTTCAAATTTGGGTCAATTGCCATCCCTGGAATTAAAAAAACAAATACGTAACCATAAAACTTGTAAGCTTAGGGAAACAACCAACACTTAGTATTAATGAAGCACCTGAGTTGTTCCCGAACGACATAACACTTAACTTCGCAAATGTATTGCGATATATACGTACAGTACAGTCCACGCGTTTTCCCCGATTTCCCTGGCTACTCCGCGGCACGCTTATGGAGGGAGATTAAGAACGTCCCGCGATACGCGAAGTTTGCATGATTTGGGCCTCCAAAGTTAAAGATCGGCAAATTGATAAGCTGACGCGGCGGCCCTCGGCGATGGGCAACGCGGAGGAAACTCTGTGTTTAACGAGATAACGATCAATTGAACTTTGTTTGACTTCCTGATTTTCAAATAAAATAATATTTATTACAAGTACATTTATATATATACAAATTAAAAAAAAATCGATCAAGATCGATCGATCTCCACGGTTATGGTTGTAGAAGAAGTTGTTGTTGTATAGAAAACTCGTTTTTTTACGACAAACAAAACGTCGTCTTTTAACTTTTACTTACCAATTAATATAATCACAGTTTGCAACATTGTTTTTATTTTGATAATTTAATCCAAAGTTTTCATGTAAGCAGGTTTTTTTTCTATACTGAACATGTAAACAAATGACCGAGGACCCTATTAAAAATCCCGCAAAAATTTGCACTCTCTGCGAATTGACAGTTTGACGTCATCAAAGGAAAGCCGCTTCCTGTCTGAAGGCAAAATTGGCTTCCTTTGTCTATCATGATGCTAAACCAATCGGGTGTTAATAACTCAATAGCAACCATCTAAATATGATACAGCACGTGCTGAGCTCCCCCTTTCGAATCTTTTGCAGGGAACTGAGGTGGAGTTTAATGGTTAATTGAACACGTGTTTTACGGAAGTTGAGTCCTGAATGGCCGTAATTACTGGGTCTAAGCTTTGAAACGGTGCTGCGCAGCGGTGTCCTGATAAGAACACAAATTTACTGACTAGGCTAAAGTAATACACACCGCGGGTATAAGCTGACTTGGCGGAAAGCTGAGCATTTTAGCGAGAACACCTCGCCTTCCCCCTCCGCGGAAGCACTAGCTAGCAGACAAAAGCCTGCAGAGGGAGCGAGTGTTTTTAAGAAAACACGTGGACTGTACTGTATGTAAATTTAGGTTTTCGGTCCAATGAATCCCATTCTGGTCCTGCAAGTTGTTTAAGTTTACAGGACCAGATGTCCTGTGGACTTCAAATACTTTTGGGAATGTCTGACGGTGTTGTGATTGTTTGTATTATTTGTTAATTATTTCATATATATAATCATTATTTATTAAGCGAACACAAATGATTGTTTGACATATTTGTTGATTTCACCAAAGCGTTCGATTATTGGGTGATGGATATCATTTGGTATAAACTGTGGAAGCTCCGCGTAAGAGGTGAAATGCTAAATACAATCAAATATAGGTATACAAATGTGAAATCAAGAATAAAATAAGGTAGCACAATAAGTAATGAAGATATTTCCTTTTTTATGGATGTAAGACAAGGGCAATTATTATCACCATTCCTATTTTTTATTTATTTGAATGACTAAAAAGCATTATATGTAAAATGGTTTTTAAGGAATTGATATTGGTATGCAAACATTATTTGTGTTGTTATATGCATATGACATGTAATTATGGCAGAAACTAAAGAAGAACTTTATAAAGATGTGTCTTTGTGAGAAGAATATTGTGATATGTGGCAATTATGTGTTAACACAAATAAAACAAAGGCTATAAGATTTTTTTAAAGGGGGGGGGGACAATTTAGGAGGGATATTTGGAAGGAATTTGTGTAAAAAGTCAGAGCATTAGAAATTGTTTAATCATTTACATACTAAGGAATTGTATTCACTACAGGAGGAGCTTTTGCAAATGCTTTTGAAAATCTTGTCAAGCATCGAATGCTGTTTAAAAGCTGAATAATTAGTAAATTTTCCAACATTTTCAATACATACCAAATTAGAGTTGTTTGATCAGCTTGTTTTACCAATTGTAAATCATGGGTCAGAAATATGCAAAAAAAAACACTACAAGGTGTGAAAATTCAAACACAGAATAATTTTGTATATCGGGAACTTGAAAGAAAATGTTTGATGACTAAAAGAGCAATTGATGTTATACGGTATTGCTTGAAATTTATTCAGTTAGAAGATCACAAGTTTGTCAAGTGCATTTATAGCCAAATGTGTGAGAACTTTAAAAATTAACCAAATACACTTTCTTGGGCAAAATATGTTTGTAATATGTTGCAGTGCTTAGGCGTACATTATGCATGGCTAAACCAATGTGTAGGTGATGACAAGTGTTTTTATCCTTGGTAAAGTCTAGATTAAATGATACATTTATCCAAAATTGGAAGTCAAAACGTAATAATACTTCAAGAGCAATCAGTTACAGTCAGTTTTGTAAATTTGAATTGAAATCTTACTTTAAAAATGTTAGTATAAATAAGTTTATATTTGATATTTGTAGATAAAGAGTTTCATCTCATAGATTAGAAATTGAATCAGGCAGATGACATTAACCTGAATCTATGCCTTTTCAAGAGAGAAAATGCCAACATGCAATGTTCTTGAGGATTAATATCACTTTTTATTAGACTGTTCCTTATATGATGATATTAGAAATGTGTATATAAATAAATTATACTGGAAAAGACCAGACATTATAACTTTTATTGAATTAATGCAATCTGATATTACCAGTGCCAATGTTTATACATAAAGCATTAAGTCAAAGAAACATGTATAAATAGTATTATGATTAATTGTGTATACTGTATTACTACAACTTGAATTTTAGCTATCTTGAAGATTTCGTCTTTGTTGTATTTTATGTTATCATTATAACATTACTATAAATATTGTAAATGCTGTAAGCCAATCGTCCTAGACCTTTTCATGTATTTATACTTTATTTAACAACTTATGAAGTTCAATACTGATCACATTTTGATGCTTTTATATATGTAATATTGTTTTGAACATGTATAATCATCGACAGTATGTCATTTGTTTATTGAATAAACCTATAAAACCTATAAAATTATTAAGATGTAGGTTAAAAACAACGTTAAAACGACATATAAGGTTATAAAAGCAGAAATACGTTTATATGTGCTGCCATCTCCCCGTATACTTTGGCAGGAGAAGCGAAGCATGGACGCTGACACTATTTGTCAGACCACGTGTTCACATTTAAAGTACGTTAAGTCTGAATTCTTGTTTCAGGTCATTACAAAAATATTAAAATAACTTTTGTTTTTCGAAACATTCGCCTTGTTTTCTGAATGGCTAAATGTACGGTTTTTGTAAATGTTATATATCGCATACGGTCTATATGCGATAGTTGTGATGTCTTTCGAGTTAATCAACTTGAAAATGTACTGCACACAGTGCATATAACATTCGTAACACGCTTTTACGAAGATAGACGTTGTAATATGCAAGAATGACATAAATGATTTGTGCACGCGTCGCGGAGTTTCATTTAAAGAAGGCCTCTTTAATATTTTGCACATTTAATTGTAATGTATATTTATATAATAAAATAAATTGACATAAGATAAGAACTCATTTCGAGCTTTTATTGCATTTAGAGGATGCTTAGAATAAAGAACATAGTTTAGTTTAAAACTATTTATTTTTAGCTCGATTGCATTTAAAGTACGTACTTTTGATTTGAAATGCTCTCGGGTCCGTTTCCTGGGCCTTAACAAGTACTTGGTGTCTTTGGATAGATCTTAAGAACGCCTCCACAGTGGGGTTCGAAGTCGTGACCTCCCGGTCGCTAGGCGAACACCATATCCATTACACAACAGCGACCTTCTACGGATATACATGTGTATTTCTTTAAATAAAAATAGAGTTTGGTTCTTATCTTATTGCATTTATAAACAAGAGGATCATGGACCCTTAGACGCTCACTTGAGACCCACAGGAAGAAAAGTATTCTCATAAGATGTAGTTCAGAATAATGAAATACTAAATGAAATGTGAATATTGAATTTTTATGAATATTATTTTGTTCAAACTCGACTGAAATATCATGATACCTAATGTTTTGACAACATTTCAGTATTATTGCACAAAAACGCTACTTTAAGAGTGTTAAAAGCCTTTCCTTTATTTTGACATAGTGACCTAGTTTTTGACCTCATGCGACCCAGTTTCGAACTCGGCAAAGATATCATTGCGACAAACGTTCTGATCAAGTTTCAATGATTGGAAATAAATGTGCTTTGTAAAGTGTTCACATGGTAAATGTTAACGACGCATGACGAACGACGGACAAAAGGCGTTCACACAAGCTCACCATGAGCACGTTGAGCTCAGGAGAGCTAAACATCACTTCACAATATAACTCTCCGTTGGGATTTAAAAAAAATAAATAACTATAAATAAATAAATATTAGCAGATTATAAACGATTTCAAAGCAATGTATTTCAATAACTGATAACATGATTAGCAGATAGCGAATATAAATAGATATCGAATACAATCTACCCACTTGTTATACGTAGCTCAGGTATTCAACAGAATATACAAGTTCATACAAATACAGCAGACCATACAAGCGGATCCAGGGCGGTGGGTGTGGTAAAGGGCGCACAAGGCGCGCGCCGCTTTCGAATTTCCGTTACTTTGGTAAATACTCCTAAATATTGTACAAAGCGTTGCATAATACAATCTGGATATGTATATCTTTTGTTTTGCTATAATTTCATATGATTACGGATACCATAAAAGTTATCAACATATATGTAATAATTCATTATAACACTATACATCGTGTATAGATGGTCAGTAGCAGGTACTATACCATCGTTAATCCCACAACTTTGTTCGGATACAATTAGTGCACATGATCTCCATTGTAGACATTCAGCATCGTTTTCAAAAACTGTCCCAGCTTCCACTGAAATGGAAACCACCAGAATAATATTTCTTCAAACTCAGCCGCCTGTTGAGAAGAAACTGTTTAGGTTTTCACACCCAAATATGGGTGTCACACAAAGTAGTATGTGACTACATAATATAACTGTTTTATATAAAATCAGGCAATTAAAAAGGTCATATTAAAGCAAATGCCAAAAAGGACTAGAAGAGAAAAGAATTTAGTAATATTCAAAGAGCCTCCTTAAAGCCACCATACGCAATATTACCAGGATCTTCCTAGATAGTTCCTGATATGATTGTATTACAACTGACCGCCTTGATCAGCGCATCATTGTTGAACACGTTTGACCACAAGTTGTGAGATGGGACTGGAACATTCTCTTCTCCAATGGTCATCATCGGAAACGTTAACTCAGGAGTGGTATTCACAAAGCATCTTGAATGTCATGTTTTGTCGATAATCTGTAAATGTCCTTAATGAACAGAAGGTATTCGATTTGAAACAGCTTTACAAATATATAAGTATATTGCAAGCATGCACATTCAAGTCTGAAGGAATATTGAGAAGATATTAAGAGCGCCGCCATATAGGGAACCGAAGTGTTAGATCCCGATATGAGTGTTATAACACGAGACCAACATATCACAAGGCTGAGATAATATCTACCGTACCATCATTACTCTAAACATATCAAGTGCACAAATGTGTGTATTTGATAGAGAACATACCATTAAAAGGCAATACTCATATGTTAAATAGAACTTTGTGAATACATGCCCAGCTGACTTTCAAACTTGTTAACTGTGCAATGAACCGAGTGACCATAACGGCATACAAATATATGACATCAATTGCAACTTTGCAAATATAGAATCAAAATAGCAAATAACTTTTGTAGCGATTCAACAGCTTTTATTAAATAAAGCTGCTTATTTATAAGGCAATTCTAATGTGATTTTATGTTTCATAGGGCTGGCATGTTTGGGATGTTAACAAAGAGAAGCAACCATTTTGAAGATGTGAAGAGTATTATGCATACCAAAAATGAGAAAAGGCATTTTTTATTTGTTACGTATGTGTTACAAAAGATGACTTTGTTAATGTTCATAGTTAATCTACTTCAGTACAATATTCCGAATATGCTGATGCAGATTTATAAAACTTTTGTAAGGAAACATTTGCTTCAGCTTGCACTATTACCTCGAATAAGCTTGTATCGACTTACATTTTGTTCTGCCTAATTGTTAGGTTTGTAAAATTTACGGAGACGATAAACACAAACTCACATTATGAATCACCTTATTGTTATTAATATGTGCCTTTTAATGTGTTCAAATATAACTTATAGTTTAAGATCGCTAAATGATATTATCTATTTGATTTCTTTTACTTTGCGGTATATGTTTTGCTATGTCTTATGTTCATTTAATTTGATTTTGCACATGATTTTTCCTATTTATTTTCTGTTTTGTAAAAATAATCTTGAAACTGGTATTTTATACATGTGTAGATGGGGGCAATGACAAAAACATGTAAAAATGTGAAAATGAATCTTATTAGTTGGTATATTTTTCAATGCAACTAATTGAAATGAAATCCCTAACGAGAACAATCAAAAATAAAATTGTAAAATCTGGTAATACGATTTGACTTATTTAAAATATTAACTCTTATGTACGCAGATGACGTTGCTAATCCTGCCGATACAGTTATCAATTTACAACGACAAAATAATATGATAAAGACATTTTGTGAAAATTCTGGGATGGCTCTGAATATTGGCAAAACTGAAATTGTTGTGTCAGAAATTGTGGACCAATTAAATGCATAGAACAGTGGAAATATGGAACAAGTCCTATTAATATAGCCTCATTTTACAAATATATGGGTCTAATGTTACCTTCTAAATTGTCATGGTCACGATCGCAAAGAAAACTTGCATGTCAAGCAACAAAGTTTATAGTCTGTATTAGAAATTATAAAAAAAATATGGATATTTTCATTTTAATGAGTGTTTTAAATTGTTTGATTCTATGGTTAAACCTATTCGACTCTATAGTTCAAGGATAGTTTTTTTTTAAAAATGTTTTCGCCTATAACTGAACGTGTTCAAACGCACTATTGTAAATTGTTTCTTGGTGTTTCACGCTCGACAAACACAGATATGGTCTTAGGTGAATGTGGCAGATTACCTCTGAATGTTGATTATGTAAGTCGTTTTTATCAAATACTGGTGTAGAATACTCCAAATGAGTTCAAATAGGTATCCTAAACAAACCTATATTATGTTATATGATCTTGACTCAGTAGGTAGGCATACATGGGCGTCAGAAGTAAGAGAAATCCTTTGTAAGTACGGTTTTGGACATGTTTGGCTTTATCAAGACATCGGAGACATTGATAGTTTTTTTACATAGTTTTAAGCTAAGAGTATCAGATTGCCTCAAACAAGACTGGAGAAATCATATTGATTCTTCACCTAGATGTGATCACTATAAACATTTTAAATCTATGTTAGAGAATGAAAAAATAATATATATGGACTTGCCCTTTTCTCTTCAAAATAGCTATGCCAAATAGCGATGTTCTAGTCACACATTTGCAATTGAAAAAGGAAGACACTTTGGTATATCAAGAGCTGAGCGGTTATGTATTTACTGTTTTAACCACAATATCGTTGTTGTTGAGGATAAGCATCATGTTTTATTTGATTGTAAAAAGTACTCAGATATACGCTCATTCTTATTGCCTAATATACAACCTAATCATTTTACAGTTAATGGTTTTACAATTTACTGAACTCTGAAAGAAATTATGAAATTCTAGCGGTTTGTAAGCTGATAAATAATATAATGAGAAGATGGTATTAATATAATGACGATAAGTCATACTTATGATAAATAAATAGTACACCTATCGTCGTATGTCAACTATGTACACCACTTTGTTTGCATTTGAATTATTGTTTCGTTATAAATAAAACTGCTTTTTATGTGTTCTTACTCTGTCAGATTACAATTATAAATGTATGTACATATATGCTTATATTCAAGTCTGTATATATGCATTTTGTTATGGGCCGGTGGCCTTGAATCAAAGACCGAATAAACTTGTTAAACTTGTTACTTAGTTATTCTTTAAAGCAGTACTGTGGTAGAAAAACTGAGTCTAACTTGTGTTTTCCGGTCATGTATAATTTGATTGTCACTGAATGCATGAACCAGGATGCACTTAACAAGACTTCTTAGCTATCTGTCCTACACAGTGTATGCCCTTCCGTTTTCAAGATCTGCTGGACGCTCCTCGCAAGTGGATATTACCGTTGATCACAAGCAAGAGGCCAAATTGATTCTACAAACATTAATATGTTTAAAGAATAGACACATTCCGAAAACATGTGTATGCCCGCAAGATGCATATAGTGATTGTCCAGTTTGTCCGTTTGTTCGTTCATCTGTCCATACACATTAAACACAAAAAGGAACGTTTCTTTGTTTGTTCGAATGTCCATAAACAATTAACTCAAATTGACATGTTAAATCTAGCATCCATCCTGCTTGTTACAAAGCTGTTTTTTTCGCGTGTTTGAACTCTGAACACACCAACAACATCATGTTTACCTTGACATTGACCTGAAACTGCACACATGTCTTTTGGGCTATATTGTGATGTCACTGGCCAAGTAACATTTCTTCGAGGTTTGATAATGAGGAATAATGAGGAGTGCGTGACTACCGTTTCGGAGTCATTGGACACGATATGTGATAAACACAGCGTTGTTGATAGTTCGAAATCGAGACTACAGTAGTACAACAGAACAACGGAAAATGTACCTTCATTGGCTATAAAAAGTGAATTTATAATTTTATCAGATTAAGCATGTATATCTCGAGAAAGAAAATGCATTGCTCTTATGATAAGTTGACACATAAATCTCATCGAGAACCGATGTTAACCAATGAAAGCCGGTGACAATTTCATCCATTCCCGTTAACGGGTCCGTTCAAGTTCCGATATGGTAGACGTGATTGACGGTCGTGTATTTGAAACAATTTAATAATGCAAAGAGGAAGGTACACCTTATATCGAGATATTAAAAGCATTGGAATATAATGATAGGAATGTGTCTGCAGAGATATGCACGTTTTTCTTGATACGTGTTTGTTCATAAATGTGTATGATAGCATATGACTAAAATAGAAATATCTGTCGACTTTAAATACTTTGTATTGCTTATTGTGTGTTTGTGTCTTTGCGTGTGGGAGGGGGTGGGAGGGGGTTTAACTGTGCACAAATTGAATCTTCGAACAATACTCTTTAACCGGAGAGGGTTTGTTATAGGATGAGAATTAAACACGTATTCAAGTGCATAGTCACAATGATGGTATTGTTCTAATTGTGTATGTGTTCCGACATCAATTAGTTTTGCCAAAACATCTCATTATCGATTGACCAGCCGTCTATAATCTTCCTTAATACCAAGAATAAAATAGTTCTCAAGTATTGGTTGAAGTGTGCAGCAATGGCTTGGGACCTTTTCACGTTTCGGTTAATTGACAAAATTGAAAACAATTGTTTCAGCTTCGCAAATTTCGTTGTAGTTATGATATTTGTGAGAATACAGCAATAATGGACATTTACCATGCTATAAAATATCCACTATATGCATCTGTTGACAATTTAAAAACATGAAAATTATAAAGCGTTGCAACGCGAAACGATTGAATAATTTGGAGAGTTCTGTTGCTATCGTTATATCATGTGACACTACGAGAATTGCATACATAAAGTATACAATACACCACTTACTGTACGAGCACGGATGGCCGAGTGGGCAATGCGTTAGACTTTTACTCCAGGGGACAGTGGTTCGAGCACCGTTGCGGATTGCTTTTCTTTTCTTTTTCAATTATATATATATATATAT
>VMBQ01007711.1:4922-23653 GCA_007657795.1 Dreissena rostriformis | reverse complement strand
TCCCTCTGAAAGTATTGTTGGTTGTTTTAAAACATCGCAGCCGGATTTGTTTAAAGTTTTACTTCCAAATCTAATGTGAAACATTGCGAACACTACTTACTCAAGATAGTTTACTTCCTTGGCGTCTCAGGCAACGCCTTAGGGGCCTTTGGCCTTCTCGCAATAATATAACATTCACCCTCTGAGGACTGCAGAAGGAAATTGTGTAAAGTGTTTCATACCAAACCACGCCTGCACACTTCATTTAGTACTTGAGAACTGTAGTGTTCTTCGTAACAAGGAATATTTTAGACGGCTGGTCTATTGATAATGAGAAGTTTTAAAGCAAAAGTAATTGATGTCGGAAACACATACACAACTCGAACAATACCATAATTGTGACTATACACTGTTATAAGTATGTTATTTTAATGCTACAATATTTATCCGGTTAAAAAGTATTTTTTAGAAGATTCCATTTGTGCAGTTATTATTGTAACATAGTTTGAAACACTACCACAATATGCTTTGCACCGTATTTGAAGTTTACAGATATGTCTATCATAATATATTGATGTATGTCCCTCCTACGTTTATGACATTAAGTACGAAAAAAAAAACACACTGGCGTCGTACGTCATCAACTGTAAGCTCGTTAGCACTTTAGATGCCACACTTGATGATTCTCAATCTTAGTGAAACTTGGTCAGAATTGTAATTTTCATAATATCTAGCTCAAAGTCGAATTTTCGCCAATTGGCGTAAACAACTAAAACGGTCAAATACATGTAATGTTTTTTTTTCCAATCTAGAAGTCACATATAATTCTCAATATTGATGAAACTTGGTCAAAATGTTTGTCTTGACAATATCTAGGCTGATTTCAGATAGGGTTTAATTGATGTTAAAAACTAGGTCACCGGGTGTAATCCAAGAAAAGCCTTGTTACCACTTCATTGGCAACACCTATATTTGAATTCTGATAAACATTCGTCAGATGTTTAAAACGGAAATTTAGGTATTTCAAGTGCGGACAAAAAGTTTGACCATTCAAAAAGCCACATTTATTACTAGAATTTAATTTTGATAAATCTTGGTCCAAAAGTTTTATCTGGACAATGTTCCGGTCAAGTTTTAATATGGGTCAAGTGGGGTCAAATCTTGGTAACCAGGTCAAACTTTAGAAAACAAAACTCTGAAACCACTCTGGAAGCAACATTCATGATGCAATTTCGATAAAATGTGGTCACACTATTTATCTTGACAATAAATACACCAGGCTTAAATTTGGTCAGGACGTGTCATCAATTGACAGTATCTAGACCAGGCTTTAATTTGGGTCAAGACTGATCAAACGCTGTCACCATGTATAATATGAAAATGACCGTATTACCACTCTAAAAGCCACGTGTATGATTCAATCTTGATGGAATTGGGTAAGAATGTTTATCATAAAACAACATCTTGGCCAAGTTGAATTTGGGTAAAGAAGGGTAAAACTTCTGGGTCACAAGTTCGATTCGTAGCAAAACACTTAACAATCAAGAAGACACATTTAAGATAAATAATGTATGACACTTGTTAAGAGTAGTAACCTTGACAATATCAAGGTCAAACTCGAATGTATTTCAATGGAATGTGGGTCAGATGTTTCCAAAAAATATGTATCCATGTCGATCTTTTTCAACAAAAACAACTTTAAAACACTCTTAATATCTCATTGTAACCTTATTTCGATTATACAAAGTTTGAATGTTTGATGGAATGTTAATGCTACACTAATATATCTTAAATTACGTGTGCAAAAGAAATGGGTATAATCGGAGTTTGACGGGAGTAATTCGCTGGGCTGATAAGGTTTTGTGGCATGTATTCATAATCCCGTAGCAACAGCTTCGTATGCATCACAAACTTAGAAGCAACGGTTGTTTTCAAGTTCGAGTTTGTCATCGATTTTTTTTTAAATTGTTCATACTTTACATGAAAGTAGGGATTTACTTCTGGGTTAACATGAAAATACAATAACTATTTTAGTAGGCATAAAAATACCATACACTTTAGCAATGTTAAACGTTGTTATTAATAATATGACTATTTAATATCAATTAAATATGTTTGAATATAAATGTTTAAAAATGTCCACCATTATAAAATAGGCCTCTCCGGCGCCTTAAATACAAAGTCCTAGGTTTAAGCACACATCGATGTAGTAGTTTTCAGAGCTTTGATTCTGCACACGTGACTACACAAATATCGTTCGTTCTGGTTCAGACATATTTTTTCCTGCGTAGAACAGAGGTCGATAGTAGTCATTGAAAGTTTAACTTACGAAAATGGCGTATTATTTGTGCATGTGTATATTGTTTAACGGTTTGCTATTGTACGCTACTGGATACAAGTTTGAGACGTGCAACGATTTCAAACCGCTGTGTTTCAAAACAAACAATAATTCATTGAAATGCGTCAACATGTTTCCAGAAGTTATAGAATCTGAAATACTAAACGTTGAAATCGGCTGCTTCAATAATGACAACATCCACATAACGAAAAAAACATTCTCGGACGAAAGTTGGTGGAAACTTCAGACATTGAGATTATATAATGAGATCAATCAGGGGTGGGTAACGCTAGAAAGCAATTGTTTTGTGAACTTAAAACGTTTGAAAGAATTAAAAATCAACATTCCGGGGTCAGTTTTCGCTTACGGATCACTGAATGGCCTGGATGCGGTCACTTTATTGGACGTGTCCGACTGCACACGAGAAGATCCTGATGACTTCTTAAATATTCTTTTGAACAGTTCATTGCTACAACTAAAAAGACTCGCTATGTCTAGTTTTGGAAGAGACTTAGCGAATGAAGCGTTTCACCTGACTGATACTTTCTGGAAATTCGTGAAGGACAGAGACGTATCATCGTTGGATCTAAGTTACGTTACGATTATGTACGTAAACAGAACAGCATTTAATGAGAACTGTGACAGTCTTACTGATCTATCGTTTCGAGGAAGTGATTTGTTTGGATTTTTTCATGAGGTTGCTTTATCACCTAAACCGTGTAAAAGCCTTCGATTTTTGGACCTAAGTGGTATTATCTTGCCCAAACACCTCCAAGGTTTTTGTCAACAAACAATCCCTTTTGAGAATTACAGCAACGTCTCTATTAATATGAAAAAAATTATTGAATTTTGGAATGCAGAAACGGTATTGTTAAACCAATTTTGCAACGGACAAAGTTCACTTATTTTTAGGAACATTACAAAGCTGCATACAGATATCGATTGTAACATAAAATGGAAGAACTTATCGTTAAACGGTTTTGGATTCAAAGTATTCGACATTCAAACGGAAGGTACTTTATGTTTTCTCATTAATCTAGAAGTTTTTTCACTAAATGATAATAACATGGAATTCATTAACCCCAATTTTATACAATCGATACCAAAACTTGGTACGGTGGATTTGTCGAACAACAATTTAGCATACATGGTGACCCATAACGCAACTTTTTTTGAACAGTTGTTTCAATCCAAAACACTTAAAAATATCAATCTAAGTTATAACAAAATAACACACTTGTCGCATAATATATTTTCGAAATGTATAAACCTTCAAACATTAAATATGTCAGGAAATTATCTCGAAGACATAACATTTCACATTAATCATACCCGAACATTGCGTCTGTTGGACATGTCTAATAATCAGATAAATGTTTTAAGTACGGACACGATGCAGATGTTAAATTCAGTACAATGGTCCAATGAAACAAAATACGGACTGTACTTTAGTGGTAACCCTCTAAGATGTTCGGTGTGTTCACATTTGGAATACATACAGTGGTTGTTAAGCCGCGCCTATGTCAATGTCAGTGATTTACGATGCACCAACGAACATGGCGAATCATCCATAGTCAATAAACAAGTTTCCAAACAACTAGTAAATCTTTGTGAACAGGAGACCCGCAACAAACGAGTGATTCTGTTGTCCTCATTACTTCCAACGATACTTGTGGTCTTTATTATTGTTTCAATAATTGGATCTGTGCGTTACATGCGAAGGAAGAAGAGTGAAAGTAATCGAGTAAATGCCCTTCGTCGCCTAAGAGCAGGCGATGATGACTGGGAATTCGCGGTTTTCTTAGCCTTTAGCAACAAAGACGATGCCTTTTCAAGTGAACATGTTGTCGAACCTCTTCGTTACCATTTAAAGAGAACAGTCAGGACAGATCGCGATTTAGTTTGTGTCGGGGATGAACACTTTCGTTTCGGACGTACCATTCATGATGAGGTCATTTCATGTCTCCGGCGCTCGCGTTTGGTTGTTGTCTTGTTGTCAAATGACTTCTTGAACAGTGGTTATTGTAAACTGGAATTTGACTTGGCATTGCTACTGGGCAAACCAGTCATTTTGATGATCAAAGAGCAAGTAAATGAAGAACTGATGTCACCCTCTATGTTGATGCTATATCGGACAAACACACGAATCCTGTGGACCCAACATGGCGGTAATTACGTCCTGAAATCTACTTGGGACAACGTGGTGAAATCCATCATTGACACCATATCACAAAAACAGTTTGAAAAACGGCAAAACTATGCCACATTTTAGTTAAACTGCGTAACTTTTATAAATTGCATTGATAAAAATATAGTTATCTGTTTATAAAATACATGTTTATGTTAGGATAATAAGTGCCGATTATAACTTTATCATGTTTATAATTATTTAGCTTATGGGTTTAGAACTGTAATACGACATTTGATTTTGTGTTTATTCTTCGCAATATTGCCTTTTGCCATGGTATTCTGCATCAACAAAGAAACATGTACCGAACAATTAAAGAATCGCAGATATTCCAAGTTGCAAACACACATTCTCCCATGTGTTTCATAACCATTCTATTACAAATTTCACTCTTATGAACATAAACATTGATGAAGCAAGACTATCCTGGTTTATATTTATACAAATATACATTATATATACATTTTTACTAGCAAATGAGATGAAACAAATTGTTATTTCGCACACTAATGTACATTGTTCGTTAATTTCTTGAATCTGACAAAAAGTTGAAAGATTCTCATTTTGATAAACTGTGAACAAGTCACTTTAAGCATATCTATCATACACTGCTTACAGGTATGTTTAACATATAGTACATGATGTGTTAACGAAAACAATCGAGCCCGAATTAGTTCATATTGCTCAATTCATATTGTTAACCTAAGCATTCGTTCCATATAGAATAGTTAAAGGGACTTGTTCACATATTTTGGGATGTTTTGAAGTTTGCCATTATGCTTAAAATTGCTAAATGAAAATATCGGAATTAAATAGCTCCATTATAAAACAAGACGAAAAATTAAAGAAAGCAAAAAAAAGTAATCCACACCAGGACTCGAACCACTGACCCTTGCAGTAAAAGTCTAGCAATCCTCGTAATGTCACAAAATATAACGATAGCAACATAATTCTCCAAATTATTCAATTGTTTCGCGTTTGTAACGCTTTATAATTTTCAGGTTTTAAAATTGTCATAAGATGCATATATTATTTTGTAGAGCATGGTTCATGTTCAGAATTACTTTTCCCTCGCAAATATCATAACTAAAACGAAAATATGCAGATCTGAAACATTTTTTTTTCCAATTTGTCAATTTACCAAAACGTGAACAATTCCTATTAATTGGCCATAAAAAAAACAATTTTTTAAATAATTATCTACATAAACGATCAGTGTGTTGAGACTGTGCCATGTGTTACAACCGTCACTTCATCACAAGTGTAGGCATTTAACATCAATGTATTATGAAATAAATATCTGTAAACTTCAAATACTTTGCATAGCATATTGTGGTAGTGTTTTAAACTGTGTTACAATAATAACTGCACAAATGGAATCTTCTAAAAATACTCTTTAACCGGACAAGAAGTGCAGCATTAAAATAAAATACTTGTTAAAGTGTATAGTCACAATTATGGTATTGTTCGAGTTGTGTATGCATTTCCGACATCAATTAGTTTTGCTTGAACACTTCTCATTATCAATAGACCAGCCGTCTAAAATATTCCTTGTTTCGAAGAACACTACAGCTCTCAAGTACTTAATGAAGTGTGCAGGCGTTGCTTGGTATGAAACACTTGACAGAATTTCATTCTGCAGTCTGCAGAGGGTGAATTTTACATTATTGCAAGAGGGCCAAAGGCCCTAAGGCGTTACCTAAGACGCACAAGGAAGAACACTGTCCTGAGCAAGTAATGTTTGCAATGTTTCACATTAGATGTGTGAGGAAAACTGCCAAAACATCAAGCTGCGATGTTTTTAAACAGCCAACAATCATTTTTAAACTCAGCCTATATATGTACACTTTTTTAATGTTCTGATTAAGGTTTACAAATAAGAACAAAATAATTAAAAAATGTGACATCTTGAGTGTTCAAAAGCGTTACTAAAAAGCTTTATTTCAAAAAGGAAAATTGCCTCGCCTTATGGTGGCCATGTATTTTAAATGGCCAGGACCTTTATCTCACTCGTCTGTCTGAGAAATCATTACAGCAAATGTTAACATCTAGTTTTATGAAGATTGCCCGAACAAACGTGACTTCTAGCGTATTCACCAGCTTTTTTAAACCTGGTGTCATGGTTTTTAGGCAATAAAACAGCTTGTACGGACTGTAACTTTGTTATTCATCGCGCTATTTTAAAATAACTTACCAAACATGACAACAACGAGAATAAGGCTTGTCGCGTGTAGCATTTGTATCCCTAACTTATAGGTAAATGTCAAATTGAGAGGTCTAAGATCGCATCATACTGAAAAATAAACTTATCCGGACTGTAACTTTGTCATTCAATTTCATCATGCAATACAGTATTACGAAAGTAGTTTATTATTGTTATTCAATTTTCATTTAGTTGCGATTTAGTTCAGATCACCTTTATTTCGTTTCATTTAGAAGATGTACAGAGAGGGATTTTAAACGCAAATCTTAATTCTTATTTTGTTATTAAATAACTAAATCAGTACTGATCTTTCCACTTTATCAATAGATTAATTTTGATGGAGAGATATACACACCTAATGAAAACTTTTTGTTGTGTTTGTGATATACACACTTAATTAAAACTGTTTATCGTGTTTGTGATATACACACTAAATTAACAATCTTTGTTGTGTGTGTAATTTGTAATGCAGTTTGGCATTGTAATGTATTTTTAGTATAGAGAGTGCATTAAACACGTTTAACAATTACTTAATACTCATTTCGAATGACATATAATTAAGAATGAAAAACTGACTTATACACCAATTGGTATATTACCTACCTAATTCGCAAAACTTTTTTTATGATTTATTCATATCCGCTGTCATAACATAATGAGTACAAACTGTTAATATGTCAATTAGATTCCTTCTTGTTTGCTTTGATTATGAAGATTGGTATATGGCAATGAAGTTGACTTTCCAACTAAAATCCGACCATCTTATATTATATTATCACGCGAGTTCGTGTGAAAGGATCCGAATTTAAATATCGATTGAAATAAAAAAATAATGAAAATCCATATTATTTTAAAGACAAACATTCAATAAATGTTTTTTTTTATTATTCCAACACATTTTATTTCGAGATTGCAACAAATACATATACAATTATGAACAATAACACAATTATAAAATGCAATCAGAAATGAACACGTCATTTTACATAAGCAACACTTCTTAGATTAGCTATCTAAATTCTTAACTATCTAATGCATGTAATTTTGTGTTGAAGAACAAATAGGGAATATAGAAGAAAAAAAGAGACATTTTCCAGTATGTATAGATCAACATGGTTGTATAAATTGTACTATCAGATAAAAAAAGGCATACATAGATACAAACATTACTACATTACATTAAGCGTAAAGGTATTATATAGTAGTTTTTAAAGAAACTACAACAAAAATCAATTTTAAATTCTAAGTGTGTGCAACAAGGACATTAAATAGTTCCCATTCAATATCAAAAGATTCTAAATTATTTTTTGAAATTGATATTTTTTTCAAGTTATTATTATCATACGTAATGTATTTCTTGGCTCCAGCTATGCTTGGAATGCATTTATTTATTTTTCATTTGTATAAGTAAAACTTTATAAACAAAATAACATTATTTATGGCACTAGCAGACTTAGTCAAATATCCGAGGAGAAAAATTGTGCTATTAATGAAAGGAAAGGATGGACCTGGTGTGACGATTTTGGCCGGTATTTTATACTTTAGGTTCATTATTCTTTGAGTTCATTCATAGTGTTTACATAAAAACGAAAGTACGTTTCCCGTTTGCAAGTCTTAAACACGGTGGTCACGTGAACCATCAGTATATAAGGCGCTGCTTTACTGGGAGCATTCAGTCTGCGTTCGATTGCCGAACAGATCACAACGTTAAATACGTTGCAGTAATTAGAGACCATATACCATTGGACGTATCTGTGACTTTGGATGCCTTTGAGTTGGGACGACCTAGGCAACTTTGCGCATAACATACTAAAGCTTGCTGGGTAAGCTTGAGACTCATATATTAGTCCGGGTCACAGGTCTTCTTTGGTTATATTAGACAGTGCACGTTTCTGGTCTCTTAGGTCAGCCTGAGCCAGGGACATCTCTGTGACTTTGGATGCCTTTTGAGTTGAAGTGACCCATGCAACTTTGCGCATTACACCATAGCTTGCTGGGTAGCTTCAATAGAGACTCATACCTTTGTCCGGGTCACATATTTCCATTGGTGATATTAGTTAGTGCACGTGTCAGATCTCGTAGGTCAGCCTGAGTTTGTCAAGCTACTAATTGTCGCTTGTACTACATTAATTGATTGTCTTCCTTGCGTAACGCAGAGGGGAGACACCGCAGACTCTTTTGTATAGGTGTAAGTCACCCAAGTGACCCAAGTCACCCAGGTGACCCAAGTCTCCTAAGTCACCCAGGTGATCCAAGTCACCAAAGACACCATAGGTGACCCAAGTCACACAAGACAACCTATGTGACCCAAGTCACCCAAGACACCCTAGGTGACCCAAGTCACCCAAGACACCCTAGGTGACCCAAGTCAACCAAGTGATCAAAGCGATCCAAGTCGCACAGGGCATACGAAATCGGCTTGTACAGAGGAAATTTATATTATTTGTTTATCAAATCAAACGGCTAAGGAAAGCCCGAGGAAAAGCCATTAAATATATATCCCGAAGGAACGGTAGACACGTTACAAAATTTGTGGCAGCGGTGGGATATATTGGGACGACCTTTAAAGCATCCCGGCTCAGCGTCACAATGGCTTCACATCAAGAACAAAGCGACTTGGATAGGATAAGAGCCGAACTTTAGCATGTCAAGCTAGAAAATGCTAGACTAAAGCTTGAAGCCGAGGTCACTGGTATTGAAAGGGAATTGGACCTTGCTGCAAATACATCGACATCGACGTCCACACCCAAACCGTTGCTTGCCAAAGCTCCTAGGACAGTAACTTTTCAGAGTACTGAAACCCCGACTCATGGTAACAATAACCAGCCTAACGAAGCCATGTTGCCGGAAAGGTTTATAACCACCCGAAGAAAGGGTATACCAAGGGCTCTTGATGAGACTCAGGGAAAGTCTAAGCCATCAGCCATGAGTAAGCCTGCCACGTACGATGGTACGGGGTGTTGGCAAGATTATAAAGCCCACTTTGATGCATGTGCTAAAACAAACAAATGAGCTGAGTCAGAAACAGGGTTGTATATGGCAGTATCTTTGAGGGGACAGGCACAGGGTGTGTTTGGTAATCTTCCTGCAAAGGCACACGACTATAGTGCCTTGGTGCAAGCCCTAAAGGAAAGATTTCTTCCGCCGAACCAAACGAAATTGTACAGGGTGCATTTAAGAGAGCGCCAACAGCGGGCCTCTGAACAGCATTCTGAGTTAGCCCAGGATATTCACAAGCTTACTAACCTGGCATATCCCACTGTCCCTGCTGATGTACGCGAGACTCTAGCAAAGGAACAGTTAATAGACTCCTTACATAGCACTGAGTTACGAATACGTACATGTACCAAGCAAGCACGTCCGATCAGTCTTAATGATACTGTTCAACACGCCGTAGAAATGGACGAATTCTGCAGGGCTGAGAAGAAAACCGTCAGTAGTTGTTTAGTGGACACATTTTAGAAGTGTTAAAGTTAGCTGTATAGTTTCTTGTTACTGTTTCTTGTTCATTGTTTCAGCAGGTCGCATTTATGTTGTTTTGATCTTGTTTTACTCAACAGGATACTAGTCATCATTTGAACTTTAATTCTCATGTGTTTTTATTACACGATTTATGTACTACTAGGAGTAGTATGTGGTTCTTCAATAATAGAAGTTGTTGGCACATTTGTTTTACTTTAAGATATGGAATATTGTTAGCGGGACGCTTGACATCAGAGGCGTGGGTAGTGTGACGATTTTGGCCGGTATTTTATCCTTTAGGTTCATTATTCTTCGAGTTCATTCATAGTGTTTACATCAAAACGAAAGTACGTTTCCCGTTAGCAAGTCTTTAACACGGTGGTCACGTGAACCATCAGTATATAAAGCGCTGCTTTACTGGGTGCAGTCAGTCTGCGTTCGATTGCCGAACAGATCACAACGTTAAATTCGTTGCAGTAATTAGAGACCATATACCATTGGAAGTATCTGTGACTTTTGATGCCTTTGAATGGGAATGACCCAGGCAACTTTGCGCATAACATACCATAGCTCGCTGGGTAAGCTTGAGACTCATAAATTAGTCCGGGTCACAGGTCTCCTTGGTAATATAAGACAGTGCACGTTTCTGGTCTCTTAGGTCAGCCTGAGCCAGGGACATCTATGTGACTTTGTATGCCGTTTGAGTGGAAGTGACCCAAGCAACTTTGCGCATTACATCATAGCATGCTGGGTAGCTTCAATAGAGACTCATACCTTTGTCCGGGTCACATATTTCCATTGGTGATATTAGTTAGTGCACGTGTCAGATCTCTTAGGTCAGTCTGAGTCTGTCAAGCTACTTATTGTCGCTTGTACTACACTGACCGATTGTCTTCCTTGCATAACGCAGAGGGGGGACATTGAATGTCTTCCTTGCGTAACGCAGAGGGGAGACACCGCAGACTCTTTGGTATAGGTGTAAGTCACCCAGGTGACCCAAGACACCCAAGTTACCCAGGTGACCCAAGTCTCCTAAGTCACCCAGGTGACCCAAGTCACCCAAGACACCCTAGGTGACCCAAGTCACCCAAGACAACCTAGGTGACCCAAGTCACCCAAGACACCCTAGGTGACCCAAGTCACCCAAGACACCCTAGGTGACCCAAGTCACCCAAGTGATCAAAGCGATCAAAGTCGCACAGGGCATACGAAACCGGCTTGTATAGAGGAAATTTATATTATTTGTTTATCAAATCAAACGGCTAAGGAAAGCCCGAGGTGAAGCCATAATATATATATATCCCGAAGGAACGGTAGACACGTTACACTGGTAATATTTCATCAATAATTACTTTAAATATCTGACATTCCCAGAATAAATGTTTTAAATTCTCCTCACTTTGTTTGCAAAAGGTACATAATGGATCATCAGTTATTTTCATTTTGTTTAAAGAACTATTTGTTCCAAGTATGCTATGAATTATTCTGTATTGAAACCATTGTACCTTTACATCATTTGTTATTAAAAAAGGTAGTTCGAACATGCAGTTCCATTCATTTTCATAAATTATAGTATTGAGTTTTGTACCCCATTTTGCTTTAACTGAAGGTTGATCATTGTTTTTATTTAAAATTGTGTATAGTCTTTTTGCTCCAGATTCCTTTTTTAAAATTAGTTCAAATTGTACATTTTATTTAATTCATGAACAAAAAATAAAGCTTTCATTTGTTAATATATAACCTATACAGTGAATTCCAGCATCAAACCATGACTTAAAGAAAACACTTTTATTTCCTATCAATATATTTGGATTATAAAATAGTGGACAATACAACACTTCTTCTGCTTTTACTTCCAATTTACTACAATAAAGTGAGAAGCTTTTTAAAACATCTCCCCAAAAGGGTTTGAAATTCTGTCAGACATATTTAAAGCATAATAATAACTGCAATTACAAAGTTTGTAAGTATCAAAATACAGTTGTGTGATATATATCCAATTCCCTCTAAAGGATTGAATTTTGTGTAACCAGGTAAGTTTCATGCTGGAAGAAATGCATCCAAATTTATCATTTTAAACTCCTTCATTATATTCTTTTACTATAGTTGTAAACTTTATTTTACTTTGCCCGTCCCAAATAAAAGTCAGGATTGAAGATTTTATTGAATTTAAAATGGTATTGGGTGGGTTAGGCAGTGATATGAACAAGTGATTGAATAATGACACAATAAGTGTTTTTACAATAACAATTTCCAATTTGTGTAAAACTCCTTCTTTTCCAATTTTTCAGGATATTTTCTATTTTAACAATTTTTTCATTGTAATTTATTTGAAATATTTTTGACATGTCAACATGAAAATTTATTCCAAGCATTTTAAAGCTGTTTTGCATCCAGTTTAAATTTCCATTTTGTTTTTATGGTATAAGAACTTTATTTGTTCTTTCCCATCCATTCAAAATTTGTTTTATAAAAATTAACATTAAGACCTGAAATATTTGAAAAATCTCGTATAACATTAAATCTGTTAATTTAAGGATTGATCAGTACCGTCTAATAAAATAGTAGTATCGTCCGCAAACTGGAACAGTTTATTGTAAATTCAATGTAGTGAAATACCTTTTATGCACTTGGTGAAAGTAACAAACAAAACATATGCTGTGGTTAAATGGTCATTGACTGACCTTTTTTTAATACATAACAAAAGTTCAAAACATATATCAATATATACACCAATATACATACTTAAGACATCATGAGATAAAACAATTATGCTATTGGGTAAAATATGGAGGTTTCTTAAGAAAATGGCCAAAAAGATAGCTTGCTATCTTCCCCCACATTTTAACACAGTAATGGAGAGGTCCCACCAGAGTATGACTAGAATAAAGCATGTCATTTGGCAATGCAGCAAATAACTCGTTAAAGCAAAAACTAAGTAAATAATCTCAGTAATGAAATATAAAAAGTATGCAAAATGTACCCTTTCAATATGTACATGTAATTACCAGTAACAGGTTAATAACAGAAATGTTGGCATTCCTGGCCCTAACTAGGTGTGTATATAAATGTAAAATAGCACAATGTATTGTCACGCCTTTTCATAACCCAGACAAAAATAAGATAAGTATTACATAATCGTAGTTTATGGCAACTGGACAGTAGACGTGTTGCTACCAGTGCATACATAACCATAATATTCTGGATTCAACCCAGAAATGTCCTAAACTGTAAGGCTATTGTTACAAGAATAACAAAATGAGCTTGATCAAGTAGTAACCGTGACATTGCGTATAAGAAACATATCTAGCTACGTTACAGTAGCGCAAAATTGAAAATAATGTAAACAACAAAAAGAAGCTACAAGAAATTGTGTGCGAAAATCACGCATATAGTTAACAACATCTAGCATGTGCCAACATTGAGACGTATTTCGATAGCCAGCCCAGGCAGGTACCGAATATATTGTAATTATGAGGTATTCTCTAACATATCACACATGAAGAAATACGGCAGTTGGAATAAAGTTGTCGTTGACAGCCCAAGCAGGCAACGATAATGTTTCAAATACAAAAAGTGAGTATCTTTCACAGTACTTAAAACACACATTCAACAGTCATATTGAAAAAACACAACAAAATTATACACATACCACAACTAAAAAATGCTGTATGATATATACAGGTAACTGGTAAATCTGGGTTTTTCAATTGGGACAAAGCTATCTCAGTCGTAAAGGTTTGCATTTATATCATAATGTACATCTGTTGTAAGCAACCAGCCCCAGAAGGTTGCTTGAATGACAGTTCTCTCATCAACAAGTTAATCATATTTTGCAATGCTTTTGTCTGCGGGATAATATTGGTCAATGATCTGTGATTCTGATGTATTTTTGGAAAGCATTACTATGCCATCGGCCTCAATGTCTTATTTGAGCATCTGAGTACCCCCGTTGAGCACAGTCGGTAGCTTTGCCTATGCGAAAGCTGTGGGATTTGTACCTTTTGCTGTCTAAGCCACAAAATGCTAAACATGAAGCTAGCTGTTTATCAAATATCCGCCTAGGGACAGGTATACCAGACGTCAAAGTAAAAATAGGCCCCGGATATTGGCCACGAACTGATATGTAGTCCTTTAGGACATGAACTGCAGATTGTTTTGTATGGCCATGCGAAAAGGTGATTGTGTGTGGTTTGCCATTATTATGTTTAAATCTATGGTAAGTAACCGATACTGAAGATGGTTTTGAAATTGAATCAAATTGAATGTCTGCTAACTGTAAAATGAAAGACGTTGTAGATGGCTTGCAGCTTGTAATCTCGCTACAACGAGCCAAAGCATGAAATGCAAATAGAAACATGGCTGCAAATAGTTTTTCATGGTAGTGAGATGCGCAAGTATGCCTTAGAGCCAATAATAATTTATAAAATTAAAGACCAATAGTGATAGGTAAGCGCAAGTCGTAAGATGGTGACAAACGTTGCGCACCTCTAAGTAAGGACGATTTTAGGAAATGACAAGTTGGGTCTGTCACGTTTTGCAGCTTATGTGCATAGCTTATGCCTGAAAGGTAAGTGGTAATGGATTTGACTGACATAGCTTTTTGGTGAAGGAAAGCCACAAATAGGGCTAGAGTCGTGTCTGAAAGGGGTAAAGAGATAGTTGAAAGGGAATAAACTTGACAGAACTCATGAAACAACCTCCAACCGCGCTTGCATGTCTCCATAGTTGAAGGGGCAAGAGAAGCATTTAGTAAATGTTCAAACCCTTGCACAATTCCTCTGGCTTGAGATGTGGAGCTATAACTGTTGGTTGTGGGTTGCAGGAGGGCGCTAACTCTTTGAACCGTTGAATATGAAAACGAGAAAGACTGTCTGCGATACTGTTGTCTTTTCCCCTAATGTGACGGGCCAAGAAGATAATGTTGAGTTCAAGACATTGCAAAACCAGCTTCCTGATAAGGTACATTATACAGCTTATTTTGGAGGTTTGCTTGTTTATGATTGACACTAATGCATCATTATCAGTGTTGAAAACCACTGTGTGATTCCGCCAAAGGGACCCCCATGTGAATACCGCAATGACAATCGGAAACAATTCAAGAAAAGTAATATTTGCTTTATGCCAGCTCTCTGGAAAAGGCCCATAAAACCAACTGTTCTTGTAAATTGCCCCGTAACCTTTTGAGCCAGATGCGTCTGTATACAAGCCAAGACTATCGCTAGAAAGTCGAGTTTCATTGATGAAAAAAGAGGTTCCATTAAAATGTGTGAGGAACGTTAACCATACCATCATGTCATGTTTTGCCGGAGACCTTAATTTGACCTTGTAATGTAACATTTTTTACGCCAATAGACAAATCTATCAGGCGTCGCAGGAAAGCTCTCCCTGGTCTGACGACCGAACAGGCAAAATTGAGTAGCCCTATGATTGATAAGAGTTCACGGAGTGTACAGGTATCCCTTAATCTTAAGTCATACAAAAGCCTTGCTGTTTTTGCAAGTTTGTCTTTTGGTAAACGGGCTTCCATTTGAATTGCATCTAATGTTATGCCTAGGAAAGTCATGACAGGTGATGGAGGAAATGTTTTCTCGGCACTCAAGGGCACATTTAGCAACGCACACATTTGACAGAAAGAGTCTAGGGCTTCTTTGGCTTCCTGAAAGGTTGTGGCAAGAAAAAGGAAATCATCAAGAATCTTGACTATGTGACGAATGTTGAACTTGTTAATGGCTATCCACTTTAATGCAGTGCTAAAAGTCTCAAAAATCCTACAGCTTGACGAGGCTCCCATTGGAAGACATTTGTCATAGTAGTATTTGTGATCCCACCTTAAACCTAGAAGACCATAATCAGATGGACATATAGGGATGATACGGAATGCTGAACATATGTCTGTTTTTGCCATGAATGCATTTCTACCTAGGGATTTGATTATTTTCATGGCATCATCCACAGTTTCATACGAAACTTCTGTGAACTCTGGCGGGATTTGACCATTTACAGAAGTTCCAGTGTGACGGGGGTATGACAGGTGATGAATCATTCTAAAGTCCCCAGGGTCCTGTTTTGGAACAACGCCAATTGGCGATATCTTAAATTCCGGAAAGGGTTTTACTTCATACGGGCCATTGATTCTTTTCGCTTCAACTTCTTTGGCCAATTTTTTAGAAACTATTTCATGATGCTCTTTTGAGGATTTAATATTTGGGCTATCAGAGCTTGTTCTATCACCACAGAAATTAAATTTAAACCCTGATTTAAAACCTTCCACAAGATATTTTTTGTCTTCAGCATCATAACCATCTAAAAGGGTCTCCAATATTTGCCACTTGACAGGAGTGGGTAAGGGATCATAAGTTATTATTTGACTTGTTTTGGGGGTTTGACCTGATTTGGTTGGCTGACCTGTTTTGGTTGTCTGGCCTGTTTTGATTGTTTGACCTGTTTTCATTTGCTTGACCTGTGTTGGATTTGGGCTTGGATTGATCGGGTCCAGAAGTTCTATTCCAGCATTTAAACTGGGGATGATTGCCGATGCATGTTCTGCATCTGTGGGAGAAACTGCAGCCATTACATAATTCTCCTCTATTAAACTGGTTACAGGTTTTCTTGGGTTGGCTCGATTGTGAGCCGGTTGACCGAAAGGACTGTTTCTGATTCAACGCTTTGATGTAAAGCTCGTGATGAATGGAGTCCCATGGGAAATGGTGGTTTTGGCGTAATTGACGAAAATTCGTATCATAGAAATGCCAGTTTCCATGGGCTTTGGCTATAGCTCGTACAGTGTTACAGTACTGTGCTAGTTGTTCGGCAGAGTGTGGATATTTTTGCCTATACACAGAAGAAAAAACGGCAAAAGTATCTGTCCACTGCTCAACACTGATAAACTTGCGTGAGGCCACGGGGGTTAGGGACTGGATGCCTTGATGAGTAATTGTGATGCTAAAAGTGTCAGCAGACTTACTAAAAGCAGTGGAAAAATCCACAAATTCATTCGCCCAAATTTTCTCTTTTATCTTAAGGGGCACAGAAGCGTAAAGTGGTATGGATGGGGACGTTTGTAGGGATATGGAATTGTTCATGAATGACGTGTTCCCAGAAATACCAGTACCTGTCAAATAGCTAGTGTCGTCTTGCACTATGTTGTTGGTCAGGAAACTGTCACGAGGTCCCTCATGTGGAATTGATTGATGCCCCCCATTTAGATGCTGGTCATGTTGGTCATTTGTAGTTGTCTGGCGCGCATTGTTGCCCAAAATTTCTGAAATTTTCCTTTCTACTATGTCGTCAAGTTTGTTAGAAATATTCTCAACAATTCGTCTTGCTAGTTGAGATTCTACTTGGGTAGTAAGACCCGGCAGTGATTGGTTTGCATTGTGACCTGTAGGTGCGCGATGATGATCTGAAATATTAACTATATGATGCTATATTCTGAAATCTTTTTTGTATAAAGAAGGGATGTAGTTGATGCGTGTTAGTAATTTCATTTCATCGTGCCTCAAAAAGTTGTTACTCTGTTGCTCTGGTCTCCTTTCAACCATTGAGTAATAAAAAAGTAATTAAATTGAATGTGTTTTAATTCCCTTTTATTACTGTTTAATTTGAGTTTCAATGCTATGAGGTTAAATTTTATTTACACTTATATGTATCACGAATATTGCTGGGCCAAGTGTGAGGTTGAGCGCTCATTAACTGGTTTAAACCCCCAATGCTTAGCATTGACCGTTCCAAGGCGGTGACCCCAGCTTTATTCTACTATGTGTATATGTTGTTTCGTTTTGTGCCGTACTGTACCGTTTTGGCAATTGGTTCCTTGCCATAAATAAAGGACCACAGAGGTGTGTATGATAAAACTGCAATACTGCTGCAGCTTCTGGAGTTTCACTTCTTCATATGTTATATTACACCTTTGGATTGCATTAATGCACTTTTTGACCACAATATCTAAATGCTGTGGGTTTGAACCCTTATTAGGCCGTTCAAGCAGTTGGTGGCCTTTGAGGCGGTGGTTACTTCAGTTAATGACTTATGAATGATCATTTTGTGAACTGCTTAATTAAAAAAAATATAAAAACTGTTTGCATGAGCAAAACACGATAAATAAAAGATACATTGTATTAACATGGGATTTTTCTTTTCTGGCAGATAAAGATTGGGGTGATTCTAGAAAGGAGCCATCCAGTATTGCTGAAAGCGTCTCCTCTTCAAGCTTTCCTGGTTCCAAAATGAGCACCAAAGGCCAAAGCATCAGAGGTGGGTCTGATTATTGTAATAAATGAGGTCATAGACCAAAATAATGTGGCCTTATGAGCTGGCTTTGCAGACCTTCAAGGCATTTCTGGCCATTATTTCCTCCATGTTGTTGATTAATATATTTGTTACCTTTACTATAGACTATGGATACCTCTGTCTGTGTGTGTTCAGTTAAGTACATAGCATTCTACTGCATGTGTGTGTGCCTGGTACCTCACAGCGTTTTAACATTCCAATATGTCAATCCTTACCAATTTAAAGTTTTAAATTTTGGTGAATACCTCTATCTGTATGTACTGTGTTTC
>VMBQ01007710.1:1663-43541 GCA_007657795.1 Dreissena rostriformis | reverse complement strand
ACATGCATTATGCCCAGTTTTCTCAGAACACGACACATATGTGTAGTTGTAGTAAACGCATGTGCTGAATAATAAATAAAGTTATTTATTAGGCAATTGTGGTTTCGTTATCAACAGCTGTTAGCACAACCAAAACAAAGAACGCTGTAAATGTCAAATATGGCAGCACAGCCGTCTTACGTTTTGTACGTAGAGTTTTATCTAAGTATGTCCACTGCTTATCGTCCTTTGTTTTGCTCTAAGCTTCCGTAACAGATACTGAGAGTATTATGATTTTTATTATAAAACTTATACGTGGTATGTTTGGTTCATTTAGGTTACGTCGTTGCCAATCAATTCCACAATGCAAATAGCTCAAGTTGATTGTAACGTTTTCATATTGGTGGATTTGATAATTCAGAAAATGTTTAATATATACCAGTATATTTATTTCATTTGATGATGCTTTTCTGTGTTCGCTGGCTCTCCGTGCGAATGAAATATCAGTAGGGTCTACTCTAATCCGGGATTTCTAATATTTGCTTTTCGCTCGTATTATTTGCTTAGCGGGGTTTGTAGTTTGAAATATAAGATATAAACACATAAGACTTCCAGCTGAGTTGCACAAAACGAAACATGGAAAATCGCTTAGCGTTGCAAGATATCAACGTGGTCTTGTTTCAAAATGACGTCTATATTTCCGAAGTGTTTTAGGACAATATACTTAACTGTTAAATCATAATATTAAAGTACTTACATACGCATTAAAACGGTGTCCGCGATATTGTCCTGAACAAAAAGTAAATGACTTGAGATGAATGGACATAAGTCACTTTTTCGCATGATCGCTTGTTTCACTTTTACTTTCCTTTCAGTTATATAGTTACCACAAAATCATAGAACATTCGATATTATTATATGTCTTTTTAGGCAACCAAGAAGTGGAACCTTGGATTATAGACTTTATATGAATATCATCAGTCGATGTATTCCAATCTTGAATGCATTAAACAGTATTTATTTTCGTAGCCGTAAATCAAAATGCATGTAGTTCTTCATTCTATCTCTTCCCGTTATTTTAACCACCTTGTGTTTATACGGGGTCCTTTAATTTGTAATTTCTGAGCTTGCGTGTATTGTGTGAAGCTTTATTTTTTTGCTATGGCCTAACACTGTTTGAGAAAAGAATACCATGTACAGTGCATACAGAAAAATCACATCTTCCAGTAAAACCTTATGTGTTTTTATTACAAAATATTGCATTGAACATCTCAATAAATTCGTATACGCTTATCTATAACGTGACGAACTTTCTTAATCGTAGATAGTTTCGGACATTTATAAGTATTCTTTATTCGCTTCTTGCCTATTTTTGTGAACTTTTGTTTCACAATCAATACCATTTTCCTCTAAATATATGTGGGAACTATCCCATCGTTGTACAACATGGTTCATCCAACGACATTCTGGTCTTTATTAACCTGATACAATTTCACGACCAAACACCTGCGATACGTACCGAGTACGAGTGGTAAACCGACCACAGGTCTACATAACTTGACAATTAAGGAGTGGTCATTGTCAACGCTGTCCTCTAATTAAAGCCAGCCGAGTTGATGTTGGTTTATTTTCCCATTTTAGTTATTTGTCGCAAAACAATGATTATGAGTCAAAATGTGATGGTATTTATGTCAGATGTGCAAACAAATTGGTCAAAATCGGTCAAGAAATGCCTAAATTCAGTTCGAAGATATGGTTTTTCAATTTCTGTCCATGGACAGAAATGATCTAAATTTAAACACGCGCGGGTCACATGTAAAACCACGTGAATACTGATCAATTCTGGTCAGTTGAGAAAACCAAATTGTTGTGAGAAATATCAACTCGGCCGGCTTTAAGATAGGTCAGTGTACGCGGAATCAATATTGTGACAAATAGAAGACGTTGTTGTACTTGAAAGTGCGTTATATAATATGATATAATTGTATTGTGTAGTTTCATCATGTTACGGTAGTTATCAGTGTGTAGCAAAAGCAACATAAATAGCGCTGTACATGTCAGATTACTTTCGCACGGTTTATACTACGTTTCGGAGATGTACTTTCGTCTTAAGGAAAACATTCCTATATAGTTTTTTCAAAGTGCAACCCGGAAGATACCTTAAAGATATAAAGTATTTGTAACATGCGATGATAAATATTCGATATACCAGTAATTCAGACATGTTACGGGCAATACAATACATATAGCTTATTACATGGCCATGGTTTTACGTGGACCCGTATGGGCACACATTCGGTAGTATTGGCCCGAGCGCTTCGTATCTGTTTTACTTTTTATAGCAAGATGTGTAATACATGTACTCATTAAAGAAAAAAAAACTGTTTCTAAACAGTTCATGGAGACTTTAACAGAATAAAACAGGTGTCATGGAAAGTGATAACATGCACATAACTTTCGATGATTATCATGTTCTAAGGTTTTACTAAAAAAAGGATGTATATTAGACGAATAATTTGAAATAATAGTTCATTTGATAGGAGAGAGTAGTTGAAAAATAACAAGACATGCAATTTGTTGCATTTAGGTTGCAAAACTTCCATCACAATTTATTGAAATGTATCATTTATCCGATGAAACAATCTTACGTTTGTCCGATCAAATATTGGACATAACGATTTTTTTTACACGTCCTTATTAAATCTGAAGCTTATATAATTTATATATGTCGGATACATGTGCGGAATCTAGGCGTGACAATCGTGACTCGGGGCGACTCTCTTATCGTTATCGTCCGAACACCAATGATCGTCGTGATCAGGATAGGGGTGATAACGTTGACAGACGTGATACGAGGTTTGACTCTCGCCAGTCAGACTACCACGGGGTCTATCCTGGGGATCGTGATGGTGCAATGGGCCGCTCTAATCGTGGACGGTCTGATGGGCACAACCGTGATCGCAGATAGATAAGAGCCGGGTTTTGGAATGTGAGAGGCTGGAGAACAGACTGTTTTTCTGATAACTATGTTTTAAGATCGTCATGTGTTTTAAATTGTAATATAGATATTTTAGGAATAGCCGAAAGTCATTTAACTGGAAGCGAAGTTTTACATCTTGAGGGTTTTACTTGGTTCGGGCATAACCGGAAAGAGATCCACAGAAACGCCAAGGCCGGTTCGGGAGGAGTTGGTTTTTTCGTGTCAAACCTTTTAGTAGACGAATTTAATATAACAGTATGTGATAACTCATGCGAAGGTATCTTATTATTAAAATTAGAACACAAGTTTAACAATTTTTCAATCATCCCATGCGTGTGTTACCTGCCACCTGAACACTCATCTAGATATTATGACGTGAATAAGTTTTATGATACTTTGTTGTCTTTGATTTACCAGTATAAAAATGAGGGTATTTTGTATCTATGTGGTGATTTTAATAGCAGATGTGGTGATAATGATGACTTTATTAGAGGTATAGACGATGTTATTGAACGTGATGTGATTGATTTTAATATGAATAGATATGGGGATTTATTGATAGAGTTTCTAATAAATGTTAACATGTGTATGTTAAATGGTCGCAATAATACATGTAATGACTTTACATCAATATCATCAAAAGGTAAATCTGTTGTTGACTATTGTATTGTTAGCCATGTTAAATTATCGTCATTTGAACAGTTCACTGTTAAGAGAGTGTCGGACTTAATTAATGATGCTGAAATAATTCCCAATGTAGCATCTAGTTCTTTCCCTGATCACTCATTACTGCTGTGGAATATTATTTTAGATAACTGTATTGAATCAGTAACTATGAAGGCTCACCCTATGTCAAGTTTTAACAAGTTTGATGTAACAAATGTGCCAAATGATTTTATGCTAGATAATGAAACTTTGCAGATTGTAAATAATACTATATCTAAACTCGAGTGTAGTTTTAGAACACAGTCTGATGTTAATGATATCTATACTGATTGGTGTAATATAATCCACCAGAATATGTCCAATAGATTACCTTGTAAAATTGTGCAATTTGGTTGTAATAATAAAAAAAGGCGTCCAGGAAAACCGTGGTGGTCGGATAAATTGACTACTTTATGGAACAATGTTTGTTTTGCAGAAAAGGAATGGCTTAAATGTGATATAACTAGTGATAAGAAATTGTTAAAGTCAAACTATATTGTAAAACGTAAGTGTTTTGATCGAGAGGTCCAGAGAGCTAAGCGTTTCCATTGGTATGCATTGCAATCACAGCTGCTAAATGAGTGTAATGTTGATTCGACCAATTTTTGGAAATCAATTGGTAAAATTGGGGTCAATTGCTCTACAAGTAACGATATACCAATTGAAGTCGTCACGTCAGATGGTTCGGTGTCTCGGGATTTAGATACCGTTCTAAATAGGTGGAAACATGACTTTAGCTCTCTTTTCCAAACATCAAAATCCTCACCACATCAACCAGAGAATGGACATGAAACTAATCATCAAAATCTTCCTGATATGAATTTTAATAGTCACATTAGTATAGTTGATGTTAGAAATGCATTGTTATCTGTTAATAGGGGTAAAGCTAATGGTATCGACAATATTCCAGTCGAAGTACTTAACAATGATACTTGTGTCTCATTTCTTCATGTTTTATTTAATATATGTTTTGATAACGGTATTATTCCCTCTTTATGGGGTAAATGTATTATCAAACCTATTCCTAAATCCTCGTCATTAGATAAAAGAGACCCTTTATCATATAGAGGAATCTCATTATCATCGTCAATGTATAAGGTTTATTGTAATGTTTTAAATAACAGGCTTAGTAAATGGTCTGAGAATAATATAAAAATTTGTGATGAACAAAATGGATTTAGAAAAGGAAGAAGCACGACAGACCATATTTTATCTTTAACAAACATTATTGAAAGTCGTAAGAAGAAACGAAAAGATACTTTTTGCGCTTTTATTGATTTTAAAAAAGCATATGATACTATTAATAGAGAAGTTTTATGGCATCGTCTTGAAAATCTTGGTATTACGGGTAAAATGTTGAAAGCTATAAAGTCATTGTATTCAAATGTAAAATCATGTGTTCGATTAAATTCTTTTGAAACTGATTGGTTTGATGTAAACTGTGGACTTCGTCAAGGTTGTATCCTATCTCCTTTGATGTTTAATTTGTTCATAGATGATCTGACATTGTATCTTAAGTCATTAGACATTGGTTTAACTTTAGACAATGAAAAGATATGTATTTTGTTGTATGCCGATGATATTGTACTATTATCAGAAACTGCTGAAGATTTGCAAATGTTAATCAATGGCGTAAATGATTGGTGTAAGACTAATGATATGGTGGTAAATTGTAATAAAAGCAATATTGTTCATTTTAGACCAAAATCTACACCATGTACATTGTATAAGTTTATGTGTGGTTTAAATCAGCTTTCTGTAGTTGACAGATATACTTATTTGGGTGTTGTTTTACATGAAAATCTTGATATGAATATTACTGTTAAAGCTGTTGCCCACAGTGCCAGTCGAGCCTTAGGCCTGTTGATTGCCAAATGCAAATCTGTTGGGGGTCTTCCATATCATGTATTCTCCAAACTCTATGATTCAGTTGTATGGCCTGTCATTAGCTACAGTGCACCTTTATGGGGTTATCGGTCGTACTCTTGCATAGATGCTGTTCAACACCGGGCTATTCGTTTCTTCCTCGGGGTTGGTAAATATTCACCAAATGATGGAATTTCCGGTGAAATGGCATGGAAGCCACCAATAGTCCGACAATGGAAAAGTGTCTCATTGTTTTGGGCGAGATTGGCATGTATGCACGGGTCGCGGTTCAACAAAAGAGTGGCTCTATGGGCACACGGTGAATCAAGCCGCTCATGTAAAAATTGGATATACAATGTTACTTCTTATTTTATAGAAAATGATATGAATATGTACTGCAATTTAGAAATTCCTATACCAAGATCATTTGCTGTTAATATAGAAGAAATTACACATGAATGTTACATTAATAGCTGGCTTCGACGAATTAATAATGATATAGGTCCATCTGGCCGAGGACGCAATAAACTTAGATTATATAAGTTGTTAAAGTCTAGTTATAATGTAGAAGAGTATTGTACTCTAACTTTACCATTATCTCATCGTTCTGCATTTAGTAAATTTAGACTTGGTGTTGCACCCATTCGTATTGAAACTGGGCGTTATGAAGGACTAATAGAAGAAAATAGAACATGCCCATTTTGTTTAAGTAAAAATGTAGAAAATGAACTTCATGTTATACTTGAATGTCAAATATATAATGACTTAAGAGATAGTTTACTCTCGAAGGCAATTGTATGCAATTCTGAGTTTCCAAACTTATCAAAAATAGATCAATTTATTATGCTGTTCTCAAATAGAGACTTGATTAGACAATGTGCCAAAACCTGTCATGCAATTTTAAAAAGACGACATTTTTTACTTTGTAAATAATGTCATATATGTTTTAATGTAATATAAAATTTAATTTTATGTAAATGTAGAAAGTCAGTGCTAATCAGTTTATTTCTGATCTGATCGAATGATATTCGATTCTCGAAAATGTATTTTATTAGCGTGCTAGTGCTCCAATTTACAGCAATCATTGTCCTAACTTTTTTTATTTTATCGCAGTTTTTAAAAGAAAGAGTAGCACTTACTTTCTATCTCTTAGTATTGTAAATAGTGATAATATAATGATATTTTATATAATGCTATGCAAACGTTTGCAATATCTCTTACAGCTCAACACCATGAGCGGTTATATACATAATGTTTTAATGTGAAAATGTGTCACTGTTATAAATATGTAATGTATGTATATAAATGAGAATAAAGAATGAAACTTGTATATAGGATAATGTCTTGACTTATTGAAAATAAATTGGAAGGTGTGAATGTAAAATTAGTTTCACTACATTATTGAACGCATGACCTGAACAGATTACCGTACGTTTTTTTTTAACTCATGTCATGCATACAAACGCCAATGACCCTAAATAACTTTTCAATTCAAATTTTAGAAAATATTAAAATTTGAAGGCAGATGAATGCTTGATATTAGATGTTGATTTAATTGGGGGTGGGTGGTTAAATATCGATTTAGAAAGTGGTCTACAGCTATGCTACACATTGGGATTTTGACATCGCACATATATTTTCTCACCCTTGACCGTCTATACTATAGATGATAAGATCGTTTGCTTATGATCATAGAACGCTTATCCAAATCGCCTTTATTTAAAGTCGATTTTCTTAGCTTATGACATGCAGCGCAAACGCCATTACTTGAAAAGGTCAGTGAAGGTATCCCCCCCCCCTCAACAAGGATTAATTTCTCTGCACACAGGTGCCTGGTTACATAGGCATAATTACATTCATTTAGTTTATTATTTTTTATTTGTGTTATCTAACATCGGATGAGCATATTTGCCGATTTATGCCCACTTTTATTAATTTTTGAATTCAAACCCTATTAATGAAACCACGGCATATTTATTAAAATTTATGTATAGATGACGTAAGCGTATCTTTGAACTACTATGAAATAATTCAGTAAATAACGTATTTTCTGAAAGGATGAATGTCATCAAAATTCACAGAAAAACGAGTTATGCGTCACTTTGTGTCGTTTCTTTTGCTTGCATGCCTTCAACGTATGATGTTGTAAATATTATTTCAGAAAATAAAACGAGTTTATATTGTGATTTTATTACACATAATCGTTATCTGTGTCAGCGACGTTTTGTGAAAAAGTCATAATAAATTAGTTAGTAATATTGCTTCATTTTTCCGTTTTCACACTTCGACGCCTTAGTGTCATTTTTACGACCTTGGCTATCAGATATCAGTCGCATTGGTAACATTTTATGTCTTATTAATACCTTTAAAATAAAAATAGGTCAATTTCTCAGTCGTACATACGGGTTACATGTCTTAAAGGGACTGTAAACCACGAATGACGAAAAGAGAAAAGTTCTAAAATACCGTATTTTTTTACAATTATTAGTTTATATTGATTAAAATATCACGACATTACTTGAAAAAAGTTCATATTTTCAGTATATTCGGTAATATCGCGAAAATAGGTGACATAACGATATACACACTATAAATAACGCAAGTACATTGATCATTTTATATAAAAAATATATACAATTCACTACGCATGCACAATTTGCATTCCTGGGTTTACCACGTGACGATGAATCATTTGTTTTTGTATTTATTTATTTTTACTGGGTATGTATACCCAGTAAAAAATAAATAAATACAAAACTAAAGTAAAATAAAAAATTTTTTTTTTTAAGTAATGTTAAATACCAGTCGTGATATTTTAATCAATATAAACTTATAATTGTAAACAAATACGGTATTTTAGAACTTTTCTTGTTTCGTCATTCGTGGTTTACAGATCCTTTAAATCAAAGGGGCATATATCCAGCCATTCGGTGGGCAACTCAATTCTGGGATAGCCACGTTGCATTAATTTCGACCACAACCACCTCTTAATTATTTCATTTGTTTGCTCACATTTGACCGAAAACGCTGGAATGTGAAAAGCCTAGATAAAATTGCGGTCCGGAAGGCAAAGAAAGAAGCTTTTTAAATCACATTCATTACGGCACGCGTGACGATTCATGCGCGACAGATGTCAGTCTGAACGAGAGTTTAAACTCGGTTGACATTTACAGTCTCGCCATTTAGTGGTGCAGAGTTATATCAATAAACTGACGGTTGGACTTTTCTGAAGTATTTGTTTACTTTATTGAGGTAAGCGAGTTGAAGTCTCTTATAGTTGCATTCTTTGAAAGTTTTAAAAACGTCTAACAAGCTACATTGATTGCATTTGAATTATGTATTCGCGGGATGTTTAGCTTGAAGCGCATTATGCTTGACTTTTAACAGTAGAGCAAACTTTGTTATGAAGATTAAACACATGTATGATCTTTCATACACCTAGTTTGTTTGACAATTTTCTGTAGATTCATCGCTTATTTGATAGTTGAATACTTGTTTTATATTTTGACAAATTGCTTCGTATACTAATTACTTTAAAACCTAATCTATTAAAAATACGACTGTTTACACTTAAATAATATAACGTATTCGATTCACGCGTCACGTTTTGGCATGCATTTTTCGTGTTCTGTCTGCAGAGTTACATTTGATTGAGATAGTTTTGTTTATGATTAATTCTGGGATAAATTCGGCTATCCCTCAAACCGGCTTAAACACCGAAAGATTTGCATTGACCATTCCAAGGCGGTGGTCCCGATTGTAATCATCTTATATTGTATAGTAGATGTTCTATAAGATGAGTAGTTAAGAACACGAATTTCTCTCCTGAAAGAGTTTCTGAAGTTTCATTGTATGCTATTGATTATTATATTTAGTGAATGTTCACTTGCTATAATTATGGAGTATGCATTTATCTTTTCAATCGAATACACCTGTAGCTTGCATTTATCTTTTTCAATTATAATCCCTTCACTTCATATACAAATATGCATCGGTGAGCAATCCAATTATAAAAGCTTAAGATAATCTTTCGATGAATCATGCATATTTGCAAAATATCAACTCTCCAATTATACGCCATGCAAATCTTTAATGATTATATAAGGTTTCGATATGAATGTGATATTCATTTAACAATTGAATTACGTTTTTTTCTTTGCTTTCAAACATAAAGACGTGATTGATATATTTTCCGGCTTGATTTGAATGCATTTATGTTATATTTATACGATGTATATGTCTTCGTAGAAAGAAACGTAAATTAACTTAAATCTAGGATTTGTACGTATGTTCCCGGGAAATGTCTAAAGTTCGTTCGAATTTGTATGATTGATAAACACCAACACGTGTGTTGTGATTTAAAGAGGCTTTTTAATATTGCAGGATAGGTTCGTGTTTAATTTTTATTTCACTAACGTCACCAAAGATTGTGCATGTAAAACTTATTTAAAATACAGGTATTTTTTCATCAACAAAATCCTCTCACGGTTATTCTGTTAACCTCGCAATATATAACGACCCAGTACCTGCGATAATTACAAAGAAAACTTTAAATACAGTCTCAACACATTGACCACAAGGGTGTTGTAAATTTCCTTGTCCTCTAATTAATAAGCCACTTTAAACGGGACGACCATTGTGTGGGTATTGAGTCATAGTGTTTTTGTTATTATTACATAAAGTTGATAGCAAAAACAACATAAAGAACGCTGCAAATGTCAAGTACGTATGTAAAGCAATGCCTTAAGTTTCTTATGTGGAATTTTATCAAAGGATATCCACCTTATATCGGTTTGCACACGTGCAGCCTAAATATACTTCAATTTGCACATCAGTTCTTATATTTCGTCAAATGTGATGGGTCTGATTATACATCTCCTTATATTTCGTATATAAAATTTCCAAAACGTCTGTGCTTATATAGTATTTCAAATGGTCATATGAATTACGATGCCTACTTGAGTTTAAGGCCCTAAGCGTTCACTTTTTACACTCGTACATCTCAATGAAACGCGAGGGGCATAAAACAAGAAAGTTGATACGATTCAAATACGAGTGATTAATCGTCTCGCATGTGGCACTGAGTTGGCAGAGTTTGAGGGAGATAAGTAATAGCTGACCCTGCAGATTGGTTGTAGAGATTTAAAGGCTCAGGTTGTCTTTTATACCGAGAGGGGATTCGTTAACAACAGGACCAACCAGATCAGAATGAATTTATGTTTGTAATGTGTTTAAATTTGCTTCGGTTAGGAATGAATACATACAATAAATAAATCTGGCATATTTGGCCCAGACCTTGCGCTGTTTGAACTTGGAACATCCATTACTAAACATGGATTGTGAAAATTATTATGTTGTTTTTTGTGTGCAAACTATGCATCTTATTTTCTTTATGCGAGTAAACAACGTGTAAATAACTCTAACGGAGTGTAAGGATACGAACTCAACATCAATTCTTCAGCGAGTTTTACAAAGTTAATTATCAAACAAATCAGTACAATTACTGAAAGAAGAGAATCAGCGTTTACCAAATCGAAATGTTATTGCATTAATAGTACTTGTTTGGGCAAATTAGCTGACCAATGAAAAGACTTGCAATTAATACGGTTCAGCAAGAAACACCAAAAAGAATGCTGCAGTTGGAAATAACTGACATCACCACGGTGAGCGTTAGATTCTGGTATTACTTTCTGATATAGCTTGGACTAAAGCGATACATAGGACAATTTTGTCTTTATTATAATATGCAATGTTTACGATAATACTAACTTGGGGAACACAACCGCTGTGATGATCTGTGATACGTTTAGCAACAGATCCCATGTATTTAATGTTATACTAGTAGTAAATCCACATTGAAATTGTTCGATAGTCCCCATTCTTTTCTTTATAAAAGTTCTTTTACCGGTTACATGCATTCATAAAGATTTGTTTTGTATTTTGTCAATTACATAAAAAATAACCCTGTGCAACACAATAACCCGATATAAAACATGCAAACTACCACTAACCAATGTGATTCTGTTTCATTTCTTAGCCGCAAATCATCATTTAGCTCTCCATTCTCCTATCTTAATTTTGACCTTGTGTTATAAAGATGTCCATTAATTTGTAATTTCGTAGCTTGCATGTGTTGTAGTCATCTTTTTTGGATTATCCGTCTTTTTTATTGTTTAGTCTATGGACGTACGTCGATTGTTAGTTGTACTTTGATGTTCAGTCTGATGGATCCGACAGGCTAGCCAGTTAATTATCTTATAGTATTCATTTTCAATCGAACCGCGTTTAAAGCATTTATTAATGCATTTGTTTTTACTACGATAAGACATAAAATGCATGTTGCTGGATCAAAATGCGATATGATTCAGGAAGAAAAAGGAAAATATTTAAAACCACGCACGTCGCGAAAGCGTTATAATTCACTTATTCACAGGTTTCGCTATTAACGCGAGTTCAAACTCGGTTGACATTACAAGCAGTCTCACCATTCGGTGGTGCAGCGTTAAGTAAATAAAGTAACTCAAGGCGGCTTGGATTATCTGTAAGTTAATTGCTTCTTGATTTCAGGTTTACAAGCGTTCTTTAGTCGCTTGAATTTGCATACACTCATAGTAACATGTACTTGTTTGACAAAGTATTGTGTGCTTTATGTTTTAAAAATGCTTCACATCGTGTTAGGTGTTAAAAGTGTTGTCACAAATATGGTTAAACTTTTGATACCCTAGCTTTTGCAAATATGCCATGAGAAATAAATTTTTAGCTTTGTTTTAGTATTATTTTGTTTCATGTTAATACATCGGGTGTTGTTGACTTGCTACGCACACTTATCGAATATTTCAGTTTTCGTATATTTATATACCGTCATGTTAAATACAAAAGCAATAAGCAATTCATTTATAAACCTTGGCTCAGCTTTCGAATTTATTTGATATATATTTTTATATACTTTATGAAAAGTACAGATATAGATACATTTTGTGCATACCGTTATATATTTTTCGCATTTCTTACATATTTTATCGTAGATTGTTCAGGACATTTATTAATGTTTTGTAATTCGCTAATTGACTGTCGTCCTTGTTTGTATTTGGAAGCTTTTTTAACACAATGCCATTTGTATCTAAATAACGGGAAAATAGTTTTAAATATCCCATAGTTGTTCAATATGGTTCATCTAAGTAAATTCTGTTCCTCATAAACCCCATGCAAATTCACGACCAATTGTGGCGTGTTCTGAAAAAACTGGGCAAAATGCTTGTGCGTAAAGTGTCATCCCAGATTAGCCTGTGCAGTTCGCACAGGCTAATCCGGGACGACACTTTCCGCCTAAACTGGATTTTCGCTAAGATGAGACATCATTTAAGCCAAAAATTCCATAAAAGCGGAAATTGTCGTCCCTGATTAGCCTGTGCGGACTGCACAGGCTAATCTGAGATGACAATTTACGCACAAGCATTTTGCCCAGTTTTCTCAGAACACGACACCATTACCTGTGATAATTACAAAGTTCGTATGGTCAATTGAACATAGGTCTACACACACTTGACCACTAGCGTGGGGCCATTGCTGTCGTATAATTAGTAATAAAGTGTCAAAGGGATCAATGAAACGAATTCTGCGTAATTGGCACATTACGAAGTTGTTATAATTGAATACGTATAATAAAATATAATATAATTGCATTGTGACACATCTGTGGGAAGCACAGTAACAAACGGTGTAAATGTCAGATTACCGGTACTTCGCACAGCCGTACTATGTTTCATGGATTAAGTTAGGAAAACATTCGAATATTGTCGTGTCAAATTGCAATATGTAAAGATTGTTTAATGATATATTATTAGTAACAATTTTGTTATACGCGAGGATAAATATTCGCTGTAATATACCAGTATTGTTAACCTGTTGCTCGCAATCTCAGAAAGTGTGTGTTTTTGACAAAATGATTTGAAAAAATAGTGTAATTCTTTTGGCAGTGTAGTTTAATAATAAGGAAAGTGCTAATTTTTTGCGTTGCGTTGTGTTTCCATACAGTTCAACATTATTCAATGAGAATGCTGCGTTTGGATATAACCTTGAAAAGCGCGGTAATAGCATCCCTCCTTACATAATAATTACTATTTGTTTTCGGATTACGTAGAATAGCGTTATCCATTTATCAACAACGTTTTTATGCGATGGAACAATGAGACTTTTGTCCGATCAACTATTGGAATATTCTCCACATGTCCTCATTCAATCTTAAGTAAATATCATTAATATCTGTAAGATCTATTTATAAGGAATTATGCATTGACTTATTGAAACGAAAATGGAAGGCGTGAATGTAAACTTAATTTCACTGCATTATTTAACGCATGACCTGAAGAGTTACCTTACGTCCTTTTCAACTAATGTCATGCACACAAACGTCGATGCCTCTAAATCTGACTTGCTACAATTTAAAGTTGTAAAAAATATTGAAATCGTAAAGAAGATCAATGCTTGATATTAGATGTTGAATTATTTGGGATGGATGATTAAATATCGAGTTGGCAATTGATTAACAGCTACACTACACATTGTTTTTTTGCTCATAGTCAGCACCACCTTCAAAGTCGATTTTTTGCATGTGTGACATGAATCGCAGATGCAATGTTATTTAACTAAAGCAGTGTGTTTTGATAGTGAAGTTAAAAGCCATATGTACATTCATTTTTATTTGCTATTGGAATTGTTATATCTTAATATATACATGTTTTGAACCAATACTTGTTGATGATAAGACTTTCGTTCATTTTATAATTTGAAAACATAGGTTTATTTGTGATATTCATAATTTTTGCGTTTTAAGATTTTGCGAAGAATGCTTTCAGTCATTTACTGAAACTATACAATGACAACACACTTTTATAAGATTGATAAAGTTATGCGGCATTCAGACAGCTAGTACATAATTGCATCTGTATTCCTGTAAAGTTTACTGCATTTGTCAACAGCGCAAACTCGTTTTACAGTTGTATGTTGTGATTCGATAATTGTGTCAACTTTCGTGGAAAGCATTACAGACTAACATAATGGCAACTAAATTTTATGGGTGTGTTTTTTGTATAAGGTTTCTGCATATTTATTCACATTATTCTATGATCAAATCGTATTATACATTGTGGCGTGTTCTGAGAAAATTGGGCAAATGATTGTGCGTAAATTGTCATCCCAGATTAGCCTGTGCAGTCCGCACAGGCTAATCAGGGACGACAAGTTCCGCTTTTATGGAATTTTTGGTTTAAATGATGTCTCTTCTTAGCAAAAATCTAGTTTAGGCGGAAAGTGTCGTCCCGGATTAGCCTGTGCGGACTGCACAGGCTAATCTGGGATGACAATTTACGCACAAGCATTTTGCCAAGTTTTCCCAGAACACGCCACCATTATGACTTTGCCAATCAGATAAACGTCACTCCGGTGTGGTGGTAACATTTCTGTTTCATATAAATACCGAACTGAAGATGTAGTAAAGACAGGTCTCATATAACATCAGAAATGTTTTTATATTCAATTCACATTAATGCTGACTTAATATTGCAACTGGCGGCCATAAAGGGGAACTTGCTGGATGATTTTGATACCGAGTGTTTTGATACACACGTATATCAAAATTATTGTCGCGGTCTGTGTGGATAAGCTCTCTGTGTTTAGTATCTAATGTATCTTTATGATTGATACATTACTATACGAAACAGAAAGTACTAAAGTATTAAATGCCCACTCTCCCAAATACGTCAAGACGCAATTTCGATTATAAACACAATTTAATGTTTTTCTAAGAAACGAAATATTTGAGTAACATTCACGCCATTTTCTTTAAAAAGATCGATGACATTTTAGTATGACCCGTTTTCAATGTTCTGACGCTTATGGCTGTAAAATCGTATAAAAGTTTTTTTTTTTATTATAGTGTAACCCCTATTGAAAGGGCCAGCCTTGACTTATGAGACACTTTTTGCGAGTATACCATGTGCCTCCCAACTCCTATCACTATGCCAGGCGCCAGGCGGATAGAAGTCGGTTACCATTAATGTTTAACTAGCTCGCGGCTCACGAACCGGCCATTTCGGAACAAGTCCCATGACAAACATCCATCCTTCGACAAACGCTCCCCATGGGGCTCGAACCTTCGACCTCCCGATCCCGAGGCGGACGCCTTATCCACTAGGCCACGGCGATCTTAGATTATATTTTGATAAAGTTACTTGTAGTCGCCTAGGTGATGATATATATATGGTAAATGCATTTTTAAAACGATGAACTAGCTTTTGACGATGTGCATGTTTGCATCCTTTACCCCAAAATATAACAAGAATAAACTTGTTTGAATATTACATGTTCGTGGTGTTTTTAATCATTTTGTATCCCTACATTGTAGCCTTTTATTGAAATGATTTATACAGTTGCCCTTAACGATATTCATTGAAATCCGAGGCTATCAATTATTTCAAAATTTACTGAAAGAAAAATTGATATGATACCCCCCGCCGAAATCCTACCCATATTAAAAGCGGCTGTCTTAGCTGTTTAAGGAAAATGTTACTACTTTAAAACGCGACTCAGTATGCAGCTGTATGTTTTGAATGCGTTTGAATGCGTTTGAATGCGTTTTACAGTTAATGCATTTTGTTATGATTAACTTTGATGTCTTAAATTGAATACATACCAGACTGTTCAAACATTTTTTAGACGGTCTTTTGTAAAATATTATTGCCAACAACGGGGAAATATGCAGGGGGCATTTAATACATTGTGCTAGGATACATGAACATGTAATGGGATGTGCCACTGAAATTGACACATGCATTTATCTTAACTGTGCGGTCACATCTAAAAGATAACATTTAAAAGACGGTTTCTCGTAACCGTTCGTAATTTATTTATTTATTATATTTTATATTACCATTTTCATCATCACTCACGTTGCTATCGCTACTCTTCTCTATCGGTCATGCCAATAGTAGTCAATGTTCATCGCAAGCAGTGGCCATTTCAATCACTGTATCATGTCAATAACTACCTAATGACATTAATATGGCTAACTGCGTTATATAAATCACTTCATTAATGTTACCACTGCTGTATGTCAATCACTGGATTATATCAACCGCATGGCGTTGATCTCTCTGTTATATCAATTACCGCATTATATCAATCATCTCATTATATCAATCATAAATTGCGTCAATAACTTCGTTGTTCTAACAATTGTATTATATCAATCACTTCATTGTATCGATGACCTCACTATATCAATCAATGTATGCGTTAATTACTTTATTATATCAATCTCTAAACGTTTGCCCAGTCACTCTTGATCTCAGTCGCTATTTATCCCAACATTCAAATGAATTATTATCGGATTATTAATTATTAATGAATAATAACGGTCACTGCACGGCAAAGCATTGGTGGATTAAAAAAGGTCACACATATCTCAATCATTGCGTATCACCGCAACAAGTACTATGCATCTCAATACTGGTTACATAACATTCGTCAACAAAGGAAGCGCAGCACCACAGTTTAACAATTAACAAGCCCAATCAATTCTCAAGGATCATATGAATGGAAAATGAGAGTTGATCTAAAAAAAAAAACTGCAGTTGCCAGACAAAGTGCAAGTAAGACTGAGAACAGATATTGTCATTAGTTCTAGAAAAGGGGCGGCACATTGCCTTTGTGGAACTTACGTTCCCAAGGAAATGGCAAAAGCACAAGCCAATTAAGAGGGGCGGGTACAAGGGTCTCCTGAAACAGTGCACAAATAACAGGCAAACCTGTTGCAGTCCAGTGGAAGTAGGTAACAAGGGCTTCCTAGCACACTCGGTCTGGATAAGAAAAAGTGCCTTGGTGTTTGTAAGACAAGAGAGGAAGCCTGCTGTCCAGAAGGTAGCAGACGCTGCTGAAAGAAGCGCCTCCTGGATGTGGTACAAGCAAAAATTAAAACAAAACTGGAAGCCCACCCCTTATGGGTAATGTTTGGCCAAGATTAATGCCATGCACTCGCAAGCTGACACTGTGATTAAAAAAGTCAAACAGGTTTTGATGGATGTTTTCCAGCTAATGCCATTGGTAGGAGCAGTCCAATTGCTGGAATATTCACGTGATTATTTGTATCACTTTCTGTCAAGACCAGTATTCACTGATATACTCTTTTTTCAGTAAAACAGCTCTGTACAGCATGGTCAAAATAATGTTTTTAAAGTAAATAATGTTATCTGAGTACAAATATTCTGGCTTAGAGCTAAAAATAACATGTCACTTAAAGAGGAATTGATGTCGAGTATGATGCAATTTCGTAGCTATACAATTCTTTGTTTGAACAACGTATTCAGAAAGAGCTATTGTATACACGCACACAAAACAACATTATTTTTATCGCCAGTTTATGAACTGTATACTTGTAGTGTAAACTTTATTTTTGTCATAAACGTGTCAATTATATTTCGTTTAGTTTGAAAGATATATGTGATTGAGACCTTCATAAATTTACCGCTTCCATAATACTCATGAACTTTTAAATACTACTACCATTTGCTTCACAAATTCCCATAATTTACATTTTATATACTTGTGCCTTTAGACTTTATTTAATACGGCCATTAGCTGGTAAAGCATTTTTACAATTTAATCAGACATTTCTGATAGTTTGCCGTTAGGCATTCCAGTTAGTTGAAGAGACTGAATGATGGAATGCTAGAGGATAATTTCGTTTTTTCGAAACTTGATATTTCTTGCACCAGTTATGTTGTACTAATGTAATTTATAGCAAGGCGTGTACTAAATGTACGTATTCACTAAAGGAAAAAGCATAAAGTGTAACAATACAGTTCATGGAGACTATAGCAGACTATAACAGGTGTCATTGAAAGTGATATTTATCTCAGAAAGTATGTGTACTTGACAAACTGATTTGAAATAATTGTACATTTCTTAGGGCAGAGTAGTTGACAAATGAGAGTGGCAATTTGTTGCATTTAGTATGCCTTAAGTTCAGCACAATTCAATGAGAATTCTACTGTTGGATATGACTGTCATAAACACGGTGAACATACAACCCTCAAACAATAATTCCTATATTTTCCTATTAAGTTTGATAGCATTATCCATTTTTAACAACGCATAATTTATTCGACGGATTAATGTTATGTTTTCCAATTAACTTTTGAATCAAATATTCTTCCTACGTCCTTATCAAATCTGTAGCAAGTATGGTTTATAATGTCGGATACCTTTATATAGTATTTCGTCTTGACTTATTGAAATTAAATTGGAAGGAATTTTGTCCTGAGTGTTGTCATTCTTTGAAAGTTGCACTTGATTGAGATCGTTTCAGACACGCGTTTGGTTTGGGATTAATTCTGGGGTAAGTATGAGGTTCGGCTAGCCCTCAAACCGGTTTAAACCCCTTATACTTTGCATTCACCGTTCGACGGTGGTGATCCCGGTTTTAATCATTTCATTTTGTTAGTAGGTGTTCTGTTATAAAAGTAGTGTGCAATAACAATGATTTCTTTCCTGATCTGGAGTTTCATTGCTTTCTATATATGCTATGTTTGGTGTATGTTCTCTTGCTATAATTATGAAGTATGCATTTATCTTTTCAATCGAATAAATTTGCGTTTACATTTCCAATAATATCACTGTGTTAGCATTTCAATTTTAAAAGCTTAAAATAAAAATTAGACGGTTAATGCATGTATTTGTAAAATATCGAGTTTACGATTATAAGCTTTTCAAATCTTACATAATCACTCAAGCTTTCGGTTTGGTTTTGATCCTTATTTAACAATTGAATTACACAACGTTTTTCTGTGCTTCAATAATTTTATTATATATATAAAAAGTGATTGACATTTTTTATGGCTTATCACAAACTGATTTGAACGAATTAATGTCATAATTATACGATGTACAGTTTATTTAGAAAGAAACAAAATTCTTATGTATGTTTACGGGTTATGTTTAAAGATCGGTTGAATGTGTATGTTTACAGAAAAAAAAAACGCGTGTGTTGAGATTGAAACATGGCTTTTATATAATGCAGGATAGGTTTTGAAACAATAAGTCAAATTTTGGTTATGTGTTTTATTTTTGTTTCAATAACGTTACCAAGCCTTTTGCAGGTAAAATTCATTTAAAATACAGGTATTGTTCATCAAACAAATTCTCTCACGAATATTCAATTAACACCACAAGATTGTACGACCTAGTACCTGCAAAATTACAAAGTAAATTTTAAGTACAGTCTCAGCACATCGACCAAAAGGGTGTTGTAAATTCGTCCTTATTCTCTAACTAACGGGCCACTGTTAATATACATGTAGGACCGCCGTTGGGTAGGACTGTGCAATTTGACACATATGTTTAGTTTTTGCAGTTGCATTTTGTGCAATAATATATAAAATAATAGCTCATGTCATCGTGGTTTTGTTACAATTAGAAGATAGCAAAAACAAAAATAAGAACACTTTAAATGTCAAATACGAACAGAACAGCCGTCTTAAGCTTATTGTTCGGAGTTTCATCCAAGGATGTCAACCGCATATCGGTTTGCACACGTTCAGCCTGAAAGTAACTTTAATCTGCATATCAGTTCTTGAATTTCGTCAAATGTGATGGGTCTGACTGTATATCTAATAATATTTCGCGTATAGATTTAAAAAAATGACGTGTTTATATATGAATTACGATGCCTTTTTCATATTAAGGTCCTAGGCGTTCAATGTTAAAACTGGTACGTCTCAATGAAACGCTAGGGTATAAATAAAGTAAGTTGATACGATTCAAATACGAGTGATTAATCGTCGTTTATGTGGCTGTAAGTTGGCACCGTTTTAGGGAGATAAGTTATTGCTGACCCTGCAGATAGGCTTAAGAAATTTGAATGCTGAGTTTGACTTTTATTCAGATAGGATATTCGTTAAAACAGGACTATTAGATCGGAATTGATATATGTTTGTATTTTGTTAAAATTGTCTGCTTTTGCAGATATTGCATGTTTGTCAACACCTTGCGCTGGTTGAAATTTGATGTTATTTTACTAAATGTGGTTTGTGAAAATTATGATGTCCTGTGCACACTCTGCGAATTGTGTAATAAAGTAAATAACGTGTTTATAAATCTTGCTCTAGCGGAGTATAAGGATACGAACAGAACATACATTTTTCAGCGAAGTTTACCAAGTACATTATAAAATCGATCAGTAAAAATAGGGTAAAAAGAGAATGTGCGTTTACCAAATCGACATGTTTTAGTATTAGTAGGTCTTCTTTGGGAAACGTAACTTACCAATAACAGGCTTAAATTAATACGGTTGAAAAAAAAACACCAACGAGAATGCTGCAGTTGGAAATTACTGACATCACCACGGTGAGCGTTAAACCCTTGTATTACTTTTTGATATAGATTGGACTTATACGAAACTTTAGTCAAGTGTACCTTTAGTATGATATGTTATTTCAAATATTATACTAACATGGTGAACACGGCCACGGTAATAATTTGTGATTACGATCAGTTACAGAACCCATATATTAAACTCTATATATGTCGATATTGATTACTTTTTAGCGTTTAATGTTCTTATATGACTATATATCTTCGGTAAATTTTATTTAATTTATAATCTTAAAGAGCCATCTGATAAAACGCAAAAAATACAATGACAGCAGCATTGATAGATGTCCACATTTATTCATGTTACTTCGCCTAGCATAAATACACTATTTGCAATAATAATTAGTCATGCTGTACACTAATTATCGTAAATACAAATATTTATACTTTTCTGTCTAGGGTTTGGTAAATTTTCTAATATTGTCCAAGAAGTCTGCGATCGCAATGGTCTTCTTCTTTTATATTTACGGAACAAGTACATGACACAATTATCAAATTAATCTAATCGCCTAATTCCTTTTTAAAGACATTTCTTTTTTTCCTTTCACACTCTTCGATGATTAATAATCTTTATTATCACCTTAAATATCGAATATCAATCAATTGGATAACATGACAATTCTTTATGTTATACATATTAAACTGTTTTAACGTCTAATGTAACAGGGTTCAATTCGGTTACATTTCATGAAGAAATGGTGTATATAAATCCATATCCAGATTGTTCAATAGTCCTCATCCTCTTTTCTTAACGTTCTCTTCCTGGTTACATTACTGAAATTAAAGAGGTTTGCTTTGCATTTTGTCAATATCATTAAGACAAATCGGGCGAAACACAATAACACGATATAAATGTATATGACATGTTGGGCATGCTAATAAAATACCATTAAACAGTATGTTTCTGTTTCATTTCGTAGCCGCAAATCATCTCTTAGCTCTTCTTTTCCTAGCTTTGTTTTGACCGTCTTGTGTTTTAAAGATATGCTTTAATTTGTCATTTCTGAGCTGGCATACGTTGCGGAAAGCTCTGTTGGAGCCTCCGTCTTCTCTTTTTTGTTAAGTCTAAAATGAAGCTTTAAATGGATGTACAACTGTAACGTTGATTGTTATTTGTACTTCGTGTCCATTCTGGTGGATCCGACAAGCTAGCAAGTTAATTATCTTATCGAATTAATTTTCAATCGAACCGCGTTTAATGCATTTTTAAATGTATTTGTTTTTGCAACGATTTGACATAAAATGCATGCTGCTGGATCAAAATGCGACCTGGTTCAGGAAGAAAAAAGAAACTTTAAACCACACGCTTTTCCACAGCGTCATAATTCACCAATTCACAGGTTAAAACTCGATTGACATACAAGCAGTCTCACCATTCGGTGGTGCAGCGTTAAGTAAATAAAGTAACTCAAGGCGGCTTGGATTATCTGAAGTAAATTGCTTCTTGATTTCAGGTAAGCGTTCTTTAGTCGCTTAAATTTGCATTAAATGTTAGTTTAATACACTTATAGTAACATTTAATTTTTTGCCAAATTATTGTGTATTCTTTTTTTAATGCTACACATCGCGTTAGGTGTTAAACGTGTTGTCAAAAATAGGGTTAAAAGTTTAATAGTATAACTTTTGCAAATATGCATTGAGGCATACGTTTTCAACTTTGTTTGAATATTATTTTGTTTCGCTTTATTACATTGGGCGTTGTTAACTTGCTATTCCTTTTTTATATTTTATAATTTGGAATTATAGAATATAACCATTTTCATTCTGTATTAAATTTTTTGCATTCCCGTCATTTTATATACAATCGTTGGGCAATTAATTTATAAACCTTTCTTTCAGCGTTCGAATCTATTTTGATATGTGGGCAGTATTGGTATACGGGGTCGTTTACACGTTATGAACAATGTCTGCTTTGTATAAAGTACATACACAGATATAGCTCCCGTTCGTGTNCGAAACTCTGGTCCTGATAAACCTCCATACAATAAGGCTCATCTAACGAAACTCTGGTCCTGATAAACCTCCATACAATAAGGCTCATCTAACGAAACTCTGGTCCTGATAAACCTCCATACAATAAGGCTCATCTAACGAAACTCTGGTTCTGATAAACCTCCATACAATAAGGCTCATCTAACGAAACTCTGGTCCTGATAAACCTCCATCAATAAGGCTCATCTAACGAAACTCTGGTCCTGATAAACCTCCATACAATTCCACGACCAATTAACTGTGATAATTACAAAGCTAATGTGGTCAATTGAGCAAATTATGCACAACTTGACCACCAGGTCGTTGTCATTTTATTGCTGCCTTATAATTAATAGGTCAATGTCAACGGGATCAATTAAATTTAATGTGCGTTTATACCACATAGAAGGTTGTTATGATTGAATTCGCGTAATAAACTATAATATAATTGCAGTGTGTCATGTCATCGCGTTTCCTTAATTATCTGTGGGCAGCACAATAAAAACGCTATAATGTCAGATTACCGATATTTTGTACAGCCGTACTACGTTTCGTGAATCGAGTGATGAAAACATTCGAATATCGTGGTGTGAAAGTGCAATCCTTAAAGATTATTTTTTATATTTTAAGCCGCATTTTGTTATGAGCGATGATAAATATTCGCGATATCATAATATACCAGTATTTAATACCCGTTTCGTGCAATCTCAGAAAGTATGTGTAGTTGAAAAATTAATTCGAAATAATAGTGTAGTCCTTTGGGCAGTGCAGTTAAAAATAAGCAGAGTGCTTAATTTGTTGCTTTGTGTTGCATTTTCATACAGCTCAGCACAATTTAATGAGAATGCTAAAATTGGATTTAACTATCACAAGCACGGTAAAAGCATACACCCTTTCAGAATAATTTCTGTAGTTTCTGATTGCGTAAAATAGCGTTATCCTTTTTTCAACAACATATAATTTATGCTATCGAACAACGAGACTTTTATCCGCTCAACTATCTGAATATTCTTCACATGTTCTCATTTAATCTTAAGCAAATATCATGTATATATGTCAGATCTATTTACATTGAATTATGTCTTGACTTATTGAAATTAAAATTGAAAGGTGTAAATGTAAAATTAGTTTCACTGCATTATCGAACGCATGACCTGAACTGAGTACCGTTAGTCCTTTTCAATTCATGTCATGTATACAAACGTCGATGCCTCTAAATCTGACTTTTAACACTTTGAAATTGTAGAAAAATATTGAAATCGAAAAGGTAGATAAATGCTTGCTATTAGATATTGATTTTTTGAAAGGCTGGTAAAATATCGATTAGGCAAATGATTTACAGCTATGCTTCACAGTGGAATTCTGGCATCGCAGAAATAGTTTTCAAATACAATTTATACTATAGATGATAAGACTTTTAACTTTAGATGGCGTTCTTTGTTCATTGTCAACTTATCAGCATCGTCTTTTAAGTTGATTTTCTTTGCTTGTGACATGAATCGCAAACGCCATTACTTGACGATGTTATAGACTTAAAACATAGTAATATAATTATGCATTGAACCAAAACGTGATGATGATGAGATTTTTGTTCATTATATAGTTTGAAAACTTAAGTTTTTGTCACATTCCTATTTGTTTTGTTGTAAGATTTAGGAAGGAATGCTTTCAGTCATTTAATGAGATTATACAATGACAACACACTTTTATAAGATTAATAGAATTATGCGGCGTCCTTGTTGCTGGTACATATTTGCATCTGTATCTCTAAAGTTTACTGTATTTGTCAACAGCGCAAACTTGATTTATAGTTGTATGTTGTGATTTTATAGTTGTCTCAACAACGTTCGTGAAAAGTCTTTTTATTCCAACATAATAACAACTTTTTTTTTTAATGTGTTTATTATAAATTTGCCATATATGTTTTCGTATTCTCCAAATGATCATATCATATTCTACACTATTTTCTTCGATTCACTCGGGTTTAGTGGTAACATTTTTATTTCATTCAAATACCTAACAAAAGATGTAGTAAAGATACGTCTCATATTACATCAGAAATGTTTTTTATGTTCAATTCACATTTATGCTGATTTTGCCGCTGGTGGCCATTAAGGGGAACTCGCTTGATGATTTGATACCCAGTGTTTTAATATCCATTTATATCGAAATTATTGTCGCGGACTGTGTGGATGAGCTCTGTTTGTTTAGTATCTAATGTATCTTGATGATTGATACGTTACTATACGAAACATAAAGAACTGAAGTATTAAAGGCCCACTTTCCCAAATACTTAACCCTTTGAATGCTGGGACATTTGTCGTCTGCTAAAATGTTGTCTGCTTAATTTCTAAAATTAGCATTTTCTTCGATTTTTTTTCAAAAAATACTTTCAGAATAGCAAACAGTTTGGATCCTGATGAGACGCCACGTTCTGTGGCGTCTCATCTGGATCCAAACTGTTTGCAAAGGCCTTCACAATACGGTTCCAGCGCTCAAAGGGTTAATACGCAATTTTTAATATAAACATTGTTCAATACATTTATAACACATGATATAACTTTTAGTAAATGCACGCCGTTTTGCTTCATTAAAACATTGTCATTTTAGTATGACTGATTCTTTAAACGTAAAAATCGATAATATGAGCCGTGCAATGGTGAAAACTGGGCTTAATGCATGTGCGTAAAGTGTCGTCACAGATTAGCATGTGCAGTTCGCACAGGCTAATCCGGAACGGCACTTTCGGCTTAAAATGGATTTTTGTTTAGCAGAGACTTCCTTTAAGCGAAAAATACCATAAAAGCGGAAAGTGTCGTACCTGATTAGCCTATGTTGACTGCACAGGCTAATTTGGGACGACACTTTACACACATGCATTAAGCCCCGTTTTCACAGGACGAGGCTCATATTTTTGTCAGTTGTAGTCGCTGAGGTGTTGAGATCTTTATGGAAAATGCATTTTTAAAACGATAAACTAGCTTTTGGCGATGTGCATGTTTGCATCCTTGGCCCCAAAATATAACAAGTATAAAATTGTTTGCATGTGTTCGTGTTTTTATAATCATTTTAATTTCCGCCTGACAGCATTTGTATTGAAAGGATTTATACAATTTCGGTTAACGATATACATTGAAAACCAAGGTTGTGAATTATTTCAAAATGTACTGAATTTAAATTTGATATGATATCCCCAGCCGAAATCCTACACGTTATAAAAGCGTTTGCCTTAAGTGTTAAAAGAGAAATATATAAATACTTTATAAAGCGACTCAGTATGATGTTGCATGTTCTGAATGCGTTTAAAAGTTAATGCATTTGGTTATGATAAACTTTAATGTTTGAAATTGAATAGACTGACTGTTCAGCAATTTTCAGACGGCCGTTTGTAAAATGTTAATGCCAACAACAGGGAAATATGCAGGGGGGGGGGAGGGCATTTAATAAATCGCGTTAGGATACATGAACATTTTATGGGATATGCCATTGTAATTGTCACATACATTCATCTCGACAGTTTGGTCCCATCTGAAAGGCTACGTTGCGTTTTATGCAAATATGTGGCTTGTAACCGTCGGTAATTGAGTTCTTAATTATATTGTTTATGACAATTCTCATCATCACGCTCATTCCTATCGCTACGCTTCTCAATCTGTCTTCACCATAGCAATCAACATTCAGGACAATTGATGAGCATTGCAATGATTGCATCATGTTAATCACTCCATAATGGCATTACTATCGCTAACTGCGTTAGCTAAATATCTTAATTGTTGCATCCATTGCATTATATCAATCACTTCATCATATCGACTTCTTGGTATTGATAATTTTATTATATCAACTACTGCATTACGTCAATCGGCTCACCATATGAATCACTACATTGGGTCAATCATTTTTGTATCAATCACTGAATTGTATGAATTACCTCGCTGTATCAATCCCTGTATTTCGTCAATCACTGCATTGCGTTTATTACTTCATTATATCAATCACTTCTTTGCTTAGTCACTCTTGTTATCAGTCACCATTCATCCCAACCATTCTATTAACGTTTTATCTGACAACATCAGTTACTTTTTGTTGTCATAATAACTGTTTTTTCAAGCACTGCTAGTTCCAAAACATATCCGAGTCAAACAACGTGAATCACAGTCAAATATGTGTCGTGTTCTGAGAAAACTGGGCATAATGCATGTGCGTAAAGTGTCATCCCAGATTAGCCTGTGCAGTCCGCACAGTCTAATCCGGGACGACACTTTCCGCCTTAACTGGATTTTCGCTAAGAAGAGACATTATTTAAACGAAAAATTCCATAAAAGCGGAAATTGTCGTCCCTGATTAGCCTGTGCGAACTGCACATGCTAATCTGGGATGACAATTTACGCACAAGCATTATGTCCAGTTTTCTCAGAACACGACACATATAAACAAAATGATGCTCCAGTTGCTGCAGAAGATCATTCTTATTATCACTACAATTTCCTTCTCTAAAGGAACATGACAAATTGCCATACAATTTGACACATGACAAAAACACATGACGAACACAAACACTGTTGACTCATAACGGTGAGAGCAAGACATAGCATTGGTGGATTAAAACAGTTCATTCTTATCTCGATCACTGCTTATAAACAAAACAACGACAATGTACTATGATTCTCAAAAATGGTAACATTACTTGGCAAGACATCTGGGGGGAAACAAATTGCTAGCCTCAATTCCTCCTCCGATCAGTAGTATGATGTCATCCCGACCCAAACAAACCTTCTACACTGGGAAGTGATAGACACATGCTCTTGTACCCTCTGTGGAAGCAATAAGACTTCTTTCGAGTTCATTCTGCCATCGTGCAAAACAGCACGCGCCCGAGGCAGATATAGATGGCGCCACGACCAGGTACTGCGAGAGACCCGCCGAAACGAGCTGGGAAAAAGCCTAGGCCATAAACAAGGACTTCATACATATTATTCTTCAACGAAGGAAGCGGGGCACCACCGAGTTACAACTGAGTCCAATCTATTCTCCAAGATTAAATGGCTGAAAAATGAGAGTTGATCTAAAAAAATAAATTGTAGTTTCAAGACAAAGTGTGAACAACAATTAGACCAGATATTGTCATCAGGAGGAGAGGGGGATTGCCATTGTGAAACTTAAGGTACCATTGGAGGGCGATATGCGCAAGCCAATGAAGAGGGAGGGGGTACCTAGACCTCCTGGAACAGTGCAAATAACAAGACTTGCAAACCAGGAACAGTGCACATAACAAGACGGACAAACCTGGAACAGTCCAGTGGAAGTTGGTTGCAAGGGCTTTGTTGCACAATCTGTCCGGAGAAGGCTGAGCGCCTTCAGGTTTGTATGACAACAGAGGAAGTTTACTGCCCGGAAGATAGCAGATGCTTCTAAATGAACCTCCAGCTGGCTTTGGTACAAGCAGAATGCCAATAGTAAGCCAACTCTTGATTGGTAAATAAATGTCTGAACAACATTACTGCCATGCCATCACAAGCCTATACTGTGGTTTTAAAGGTTAAACATGTGTTGTTGGATGTTTTCCAGCTTTTACCATCTGTAGTAGCAGCCCAACTGCTTTAATATCTCTTTTTTTGTCCCGATAATTGTTCGTTTCATTCACTTATATACTACTTTTTTAGTAAACCAGCTCTGTACACCATGGTAAAAATAATGTATTCAGAGTAAAATGTGTAATTTTTCGTACACATCATTTAACTTAACGAGGAATTGACGTCTAGAAGTATCAATGAAGCTATTTCACAGCTATACAATTCCTTGTTTGTACCACGTATTCAGAAAGGGCTGTTTTACACACAAAAACGCATTGTTTTAGCGCCATTTTATGAAATGTTAACCTATAATGTAACCTTTATTTTATGTCATAAACGTGTCAATTATACTACGTTTAGCTTGAATGATATATGTGATTGAGACCTGTATGAATTTACCGCTTCTTTAGTATTCATGAACTATTCAATACGCATACCATTTTCTTCACACATTTTCATAATTTATATGTCTGCATACCAGGGGACCTTGCGCGTTAAGACTATGTTTACGACGGTCATTACCGGGTTAAGCACTTGTACACGTTCGATCAGAAATTTCAAATATTTTGACTTACGTTGAAGAGGATGAATGACGAAATTTGATAGAAGAGGATTATTTTGAGTTTTCGAAACTTGATATGTGTTGCACTAGTCGCCAATATCATAATTTAACGATTGGCGATGTGTATTACAAAAATCTAACTAAACATTCTTTTCTACAATTTCTCTTACGAATATTTGTTGTCTTTGTTTGGCTTTTCCTCGTCTGAAATTTGAACATAATTTATTACATATTTACTTTTCGATGAACATTTGAATGTTCAAAATGTAATCACAAACGACTTTTTTTGTCAATGAAAGGTTTCTGCCAGCATAAACCGTCGTTTGTGCCACGAACTTAAAAAGCTTTTGTCAGATTAAATCAATTACACTTAATACGCAATTGTATTTCTCATTGAATTTGTATTAACAGTTGTCGATAAGCTGCCTTTAAAACGACATCAGTGAATTTACATTCGAAAAATACACATTTCATTAGTGTTCTTGAGTGTTCACCAGGAATTTTTACGAGTGCAAATGTCAAGAGTTTCATTTATATTCATTTTACGATGTTGCAAATGCAGTTTCATAGACGTTGAATAAATGGTTACCAGTCATGTGTTATTTGCGATTCATGCGTATGCATCGAGTAAGAATCGTTTTAACGCTAGATGTATATTCAGTATTATTATTAAGCAAATCTGTGCTGATTCAGCGGTTTTATTTGCTCTTTTAAATAAATAGCTATGTTATAAGCATTCACCGGTTGTCATGTTGGGAGGGTTTCTTAAATACGTGAAGATGCAATAACTAAAATGATAGATATATTTATTGCAGTTGATGTAGTATAAATGAAATAAAACAAAATGTTCTATTTTCTTATATAAATGTTCAAAACATACAAAACATACATGTGATACAAATCTGGAAACATGGACCGTCTTATAAACAAGACAGCAAGCCTGTTTTGATTTTCAACTTAAAATCGTGTTTTAATGCCGAGTTTTAGCCGACATCCATTATAAATGCGTCAATCGAATTCTGTAGTAGATGTGAAGACTACTGTTGTTGTTGTTGGATATATTTCACCGGTCCAGTGATTCTTTTCGATAGGTTTAATGCTGATCTCGACTGTTTATTACCGCCCAATCAATAGTGTATGTGTATGTGTACGAATGGATATCCACACTGAAAAAGGAATTATTTGATTTTTTAATGCAACACGCATTCATAATTAATTGTAAACCTTATCTCGCAGTGACAAGCTTGCGGTCGATCATTTAGCTCGTAACGATCTGTGGTATAAGCGAAAATTGTTATGCAAAGCATTAAACAGGAGTGTATTCGTGTAATACATAGTTGTGGTTTATCGTCCTTTCATACCTGTCCACGAAAGTGTTAAATGCTGACAAATATTGACCTTGAATGTCGATGGATGACTGACTGCATATTGCGCGCATTGGCTTTCGAATGTAAATATTAGATTATTGATAAAGATGTTATGGAATACGATACCGAAGGCTTGTTATTTGATTGCGGTTTGATCGTTCGGAGCTAGACACCGTGAAAACAGGAAGTTGAGTTTGTCACAAGGTCGTCTGCGTGGGTTAAGGTAAACCAGTGAGCGTAAGTGTGCAAGTACCGATTGGTAACCATGTCAACGACTGTGATAATACTGTGGGTGCACTTCCGGGACTTTTGGGACTGGTTTCTGGATGGAGTGGAGCGTAAACATCAGGTAAAATCAGTGCGTTTTCCTATGAGGCCCATTGTGACTGGTATACACGTTTAAAACGCTTACGTATGCTTTTAATACATTATGATATTTAACTGAAAGCGTCAAGCATGCATGAGTTTTCAACTATGTGTAATGCGTGTATGTTGCTACTGGAAATTGGCCAATCCCATGTAGCGATTTGCTTGTACATGTACTTTCATATAGAGCACGACACACGTGTTTTTGTGAACAACGTTTACATTGTCAATATATTGAATTGTCAATATAAATGTATGAATACCTTTTCAGATATTTGCCCATTTTAATAAAACCAAACATTTACTGGATGCAAAGTAGATACAATAAGCTTTAAGTTACTGTTTTCGAAATTGTGGTGCACACAGTATATCTTATCTATGTAAACGATCTAATTTCATTGTGCAAATGTGAATGCATAACTTGTCAAATGTCAGAGGCTTGAATCTAGTTGAATATAAGCTTTTAACCATTTGCCGCAAACATGTTTGATAAGCAATGAGTTTACAAGTATGCACACTGTCATTGTTTACAGCTCTTCGTTATGGTTTGGTGACCACAATTGGCTCGTTATATTAATGTTATTTAACTTAGATAATAGTCTCATTTTATCTTTTTATTTGATCTGGTAGCGTTTCGTTTTTGCAATTTCCATGACACGGTTGGGGCTGCATAAAATATATCATAACACGATGTGTCACCATGATATTATTTTGTTTTGCGTGCCTTCCATAACTTACGCCCACTGAAAAATCCTCAGAAAGAGATAGGGCAATATCTTATTTCTGATTTACTCTTTCATTAAATTTGTTTTGACAAATATTCCTCTAATTCATGTATGCAAATAGATTTTAACTACCTTGGTTTTGGGGAAATTTGTCATTCAGCTTATTGCATGCTTGGTGTGTTTTTATAGAGTTGTTTGCATGTGTTTGCGCTTCGTAGGCTGTGTTTGTATTGATTGAAATGTGGCGATAAGTTAAAGGGGCTTGTTCAAAATTAGCCGTAGTTTAAATCGGATATCATTTAATCATAAGCTTCAATAAGTTAAAATGTTGATAAGCAAAGAAAAAGTTATGTGGCACCGGTTTTGTAATGTATGGTCTTGATATGAGAGAAGCGATTAAGGTTGAACACTTGCAAACCTTATAAAGGAACGAAAATCATTTTTTTCACAATATTACTGTAAATTATTTATAAGGCTCATCGTTTAAAATCTAGTCGTTTTGTATTACTTAATTATTTTATCAGGTTGATTTTACATGAATGGTCTCAAATAGAAAAACTAACTCAACAACTACAACAGTAAATAACTTCATCAAACATTGAATGCTACTTGGTCGTAATGAACATGTCTACAAAGATGTTTAGCTATTAGACAGGAATGTGTTGCTACATGGTTTGAGACAAAGGGCTGACAGAAAACATCTCGCCCATGTACAAGGTGTAATCATGTAGCGGTAATTTTGGTTTATATAAAATGACCCTCGTTCTGGGAAAACTGGGCTAAATGCATGTGCATTAACTGTCATCCCAGATAAGCCTGTAGCAGTCCGCACAGGCTAATCAGGGAGGACACTTTCTCCCTATAATGGATTTACGCGAAGAAGAGTCTGCCTTTACACGAACAATACCATTAAAGCGGAAAGTGTTGTCCCTGATAAGCCTGTGCGAAATGCACAGGCTTATCTGGGACGACACTTTACGCAAATGCAGTATTCCCAGTATTTTCAGAACGAGGTTCAAAAAACACTACACTTTAATACTTGCATACAAATCTTTTAACTGAAACGTGTGGCTTTAAAACATTAAAACCATGTGACCGCACTATACACTCCTCGTGCAGTGAATGATTATTTACATTACATCAAATCGAGACATAAAAGGAGATATTTCATCAAAAAGCGATCTAGCTGTTTACTAAAAACAACTCGCCTACACATAGAAAGTAAAATATTTCGCCTTTAAGATCTGTGCGTTTTGAGTGTTTTGCCATCTGATCGATGTATGTGCAGTTTTTGTCGGATTAACGATATAACTAACATCTGGTAAGTGTCTTGAAGTTATTTAATGAGCTTAATATTTAACGTATAATGTTATAATCGAATAGTCAATACTATTCAAGAAAAACTTAATGTAGAAAGTACACATAAATATGTTTTAACCAATTAATAGGATACTTTATCTATGTGTTGAGGTTTTGAGGCATTTGTCATGGAAAACCTTTCGGTTTTGGTTATTATGAATTAAGCTGTTACATACTTAATAAATAGTCATTGTCATCACACTGTATAAAATACTATACCACTACATCATCACGTGCATATGCTGCATTTGCTGTTGTTTTCCATGTTACTTTTCATTAATAGTCATATTAGGCAGACGTCTGCAACACTTACGATGGGAACTTACTGTTCATGCACATTACTGTTGTGCGTAAAACCAAAGGTCCTCGCAGACCTACTCCTCGAAGTTTTACCACCACATGCAGGTTAATGGTACACTCCTCATGTCTGGAAGGATTTCTTGTTTCTGTTTCTTATTTTAAGCAAAGCCGTATTATTTTGTACACAATTTAGCTTTTTATATGAGTTCAATAAATGTAAAAAATAAAATAAAATAAAGACTTCAAATTATACAAAATAACAATAATGTTTAATTGACAATCACGTGTTGTGTAATTGCGACAGGGATTTGGTAGAGCTAAGCTCGAAACCAGTCATATCTTTGCGCGTAGGTTGGTCGTAAACTATGAAAATAATAATATCTCCAACAAAACTGTCTGAAGATAAAAATGTAACAATTTATGGGCAAAGGAAAGCAATATCATTGTCACATGGGCATGTTCAAGTGATTTATAGACCAGAGGCGCTGTTTGTAAATACTCACTTTCAACTGGGTATTCTGTGTGTGAAAGATAATGCACGTTAAATGAAATCTTTAGTTGAATCGGTTTACATCCATCCACCTCCTACACTCTTGAATAAAACAACTGGGATAGCCGTGTATTGTGGTAAACTTTTTTTTACATAACAATTGGAAGGCTATATATAGCTTTAAAACTACCTTATATTATGTTTTGGATACAGACATTCATAACTTATTATTCAATTAAAATAGCAGTTTATTTGTGTGTCACCCCGATGCGTGTGGGCTTGGAAGTGTAGCGTTTTCGTTAACATTACTGTGGAATTAGTTTTACCTCGCCTTGAAAATACAGAGGATGACTGTGTTTAAATGATGATTTTAAAACTTATTGATAAAAAAGGATCATTTTGGTTTTTGTAAGAGGAATACGTATATTCTCACTCTGCAAGTAAATTTATATTTATTTAAAATACATACGCGATTGCAGATGCCTAAGTGCAATTTTCTTAAGTCCCCGGTATCCATGGTCCCTCTATCGATGCCAGTCATAAAAGGGACGTGTTCACAGATTGGGGCATGTTTGAAGTGTATCAGCAAATACTAGATGTATTCACAACATTATAGACCTCCATTACAATGCCAAGAATTGAACTTGAGAGAAAAAAAACGAAACAAAATGTTCCTCATTCGGACTCGAACCAGTGTCATTTGGATTTAAAGTCTATGGCCTCTACCACATCCGAACTGTTATATAACTACTTTCAGTTTATACTTGATATAAGTGAACCGCGTGTTATAACAGAATTTAAAGAAAACAACAGAATCAGTCCAAATTACTCAATCGTTTCGCGTTTGTAACGGATTATAATTTTACTTTTTTTCAGATGATGATAATTCATTTACGAACCAGTAGTTAACGTAGTGCTTTTTCGCTCCCTGATTAATAGTGTTCTGTTTGTTTTTTAATCCGTCACAATAAGTTGCAAAATTGTCACTTCGAAAATCGATTAACAAGTCCCTTTAAGTACGTCGGTCGAGCTTTAATTTTCCGCGTTTGCCCGCCGAATATTTGCGACTTGTTTATTCTGTTTTATATTAAGTTAGATAACAGATATATAGGGTGTTGATTTCAGAAAAGGAAAATTCTGGATATACTGGATAGCCGTGTATGCGGTTAGACATAGCTAACTAACGAACATTTACATATTAACATAAGTTATACACTTAATTCCCGGAAGTCAATCAGTATAACTAATGCATATTTAAAACAGGCTAAAACGCCATACATTTTAGAAGTATGTATTAATTATAAATTACATTTTACGACACTGATTTTCGCCATACATTTTAGTAGTATGTATTAATTATACATGCCATTTTACGACACTGATTTTCGACACTTGGAAATTAATATTTCGCGATACAGTATTTGTTGACTTTATATTGTATATGTTAAATGTATACAAACGATGTGCCTGCTTGCGATCTATATAGCGAACAACTGACTTTATCGTCATGTACATGTGACTATCCCATAAACGAAGTCATTCATTCGATAAATAAAGTTTAATTACGCGTAATTATTTTAAGAAAATATGTGTGTGACTTAATTCATTCTTTTTTATTCAAAGTTTAGCTCCGTGAATAATTTAGATAGATCTATACACTCCTTAAATGCAAAATCGGATCAGGTGGGAAAGTTATGTGAAATGTAAATGAAGATAAGTAAGCGGGAAAGAATGCATTTACGTGGGAGTTAATGCTCCTTTCAAAGCGTAATTTAATATCTCATATTATAAATAATACACATTGCATAACACAAGTTGTACTTTGCGGAAGTTTAAGAGAATAGCAAGTAAGACGTTTTAATAAAGACGAAATTAAAAATCATCTTATTTTGTTTGCTTTGAATACTTATGAAGCAGAACAGACAATAACCGGTGGATGAATTTATAGTGCTCTGTTTACTTATACTTTACATAAAAATTGTTTGATATTGTGATTTAACTGATGATGTCTTATGTACGTTAAGTGTTAATGTTGTTTTTTTTTGTCATTTAATTCATTAAACGAAACTTAATAACGCAGGTAAAATAGCGTATATTAAACATATATGTGTGATATTAATACATATGCCTCGTTCAGCGATATATTTTTCTTTACGTTGCTATAAACTACTGTAAATGCATTCCATTATTCAAAAAACAAACAATCAGAGTTGATTGAGTATGCAAATGAAGTCTATTTCATCGGTTTAATTCATTTGATTGAAATTTTTCAGAGGGCCATTTTACGTTATTTGTGATTTTATAAACGTTAATAATCTTGCTTGGAGGCAACTAATGTGGTAAGAAATGTGAACAGCAAATGATATATACACCAACCTTATGTAGATTGTAAATCAATTACGGACATTTAGATATTTCATTGAACGTTTTAGTTTTTCAAAGGGATACGTAATCGACAAATGCACGTCTTCAAAAAGTATGTGTTGGTATGTTTAAGCATGTCAAATAATGGTATGTCTTTGAGCATGTTAATAAAATTGTTGTTGCAATTTATGCATACCTTGTTACACATTGAAATACTTCTTTTTTATGACACTAATCGTAAAGGTTTAGTTCATTGAGACGATGTGCGGAAGACACGAGTCAGTCACGCTGGTCCAATGTAAATTTCATACTTCAAGGTCAAACGTTACCGCCTTTGTTTTCATGTCCGCTCAATATCTCATATATCAATTGAATGGTTTTATGAAACTTGGCTAAACTGTTGAGGTCATTGTGACAATGTGCAGTCAGTTACGTAAACTCAAGGTCAATGTCATACTTCAAGATTAAATGTTTGAGCCTCAATTTTCGTGTCTGTTCAATGTTGCTATACCCTTAACAGATTGTCATGAAACATGGTTATTATTTTAAGGTCATCGAGCCGATGTGCACAAACCATACGTCAGTAACGCCTGATCAAGGTCAATGTCACGATGATCCATATTTTAGCCTTCATTTTGTCTCGTATATGCTTTATATTTCCTACTTCGATTAAAGGAGTTTTGTGGAAAATTACTGTTATTTAGATGATGCTCAGCAGTCACAAGTAAATCACTCTGACTCAAAGTCAAGGTCACCTCTTCAAGGTCAAAATTATCGCATCGTGGGATTAACTGTCTCTTGGACTGTCTTGTTATATATGAGAGAGTATGACCATTTCAACGTTGTATCCTTATCATGCTCCTATAATTGTTTTGTTTTATGTTTCAGAAGAGAATGGCGGCCATGGAGGTTGATAAGTGCCTGGACTGGATACTGGAGCAGAAAGTAAGATGATTTGCATACTTGCGATAGGGGCATGCATTATAGGGCTATGTCTCAATAATTAAGGAATATGACCATTACCAATAAAATTGGGAATTTTTGTATTTATTAACTTGTATTGGAAAAATGAATTATGGTTTTATTTATTACATTTGAATAATTGTTGATAAAGCTTTCATAAAACAAGGCCAAATATTCGTTTCTGCTTCAAAACTCCTATACTCCTCTTAGAGGTTTTTCTATATTATTCGCCATTTAAAATATAAGCAATTATGTCAGAGGTCAAGTTCACATTCCAAAAAAGATCTACATCCCCCCCCCCCAAAAAAAAAATATATATTGTTTTCTTTACACACATTGGGTGCGCTATCAATATTAACTTGTACGTTCGTCACCTTGAAGGCCAGTCTTGAGTGCTCTGGTCTCGGCGGTAACAAGGCGGCAGTTGGGGAGGCCCAGGGCGTGCTCAATGACCGCCGGAAGAAGCTGGTGGAGTACCGGGCCACACTGGACAAGATCAACAAGAAACATGTACGTAGCCGACACACCACGAGTTACCTAGTAGTTCCCACGAGTTAGCTATGACGTTACTACGACTTACTTAGTCGTTCCCTACGGGTTAGATAGCTCGTTCCGTACTAAGTAGCCGGGATGAGTAACTTAGTCGTGGTAAAGACATCAATAAAAACATACAAATGGCACATCTGTGCAGCCGTAGAAATAGGCTTTGCTTACTTAACGTTTGAAATTTCTTTAAGAACGACCTCATGTACCTTAAACGGGTAAATTGTTTAATTCATTTAATATAAACAATTCATGCAGAAATTAACATTTTGGACGCACCAGTTCACACATTAATATTTAAAGGTTGATTGCAGGCTCTGACAGACGATGAAATCGATGCGATGTACGACAGCTACCAGTCTGTGCAGGTAGGTATTCGCCAGACTCATGCTGACCAATCAGCATGGACCTAATATACATGTAGCTGACTTGTTTTACGACCAATCAGCAGTGACACATAGTTCACATTGTGGATGCTGGAACGGTGTGGGGTGGTTAATTTTGTTTGAGTGCCCAAAATAAAAATAAATAAATAAAATGTAATCATATTAAGATTTGTGTGGTCAAATCCTAGTTGCTTTTATAATAAAAGATGTTTTTGGNGGGGGGGGGGGGGGGCTTTCAGTTCAACACTATCACTTCATCAATGCCGATGTGTATGGTGTTTTGCGCGTTATGAATTGTAATAAAATAAAGAAAATGAATACTGATATACATAATAGCATACACAATATTCAACACAGGCTGTTGACGGGTTATTGGCAATTCCATCCCACTTTTCATCATTTATTGACGAACATTCAATGAACCATAACCTATGTGGACACGTTTGTTTTCTTCTTTAGAAAATAGCTGACAAACGATCTGAGTGTATTCAAGTTATGGGCTCCATCGCTGCACTAGAAGAACAAATTCAAGTAAGTATTGGGCTAAAGTATGTAAACAGTATTAAACATTTGAAAAATGTTGATCACACATTTTACAGTTTGTAAAATTACTTTCCATGCTTTACCTTATATACAAATGTTAACCAGTTTCTAGTATGATAATACGGATTGTAACATATATAACGCACTGGACACATAATACATTGTATATTAGTTTCTATAGTTGAGTCCATTAAGCGCTTTGATTGTTCCGCTCTGATATTGGATGTCGCTCTCGCTTATGGTTCCACCCAGCGCTTTGATTTTATACTTGAGGGTATGGTCGTACAATCGCTTTGGTTGAACAATGATTGCTTGGATTACAGAGCCTCAGCACGGAAGTGGATCTGAAGGCGGTCCATCTGGTGAATATGAATCTCAACAACCGTAAGTCGCCATCTAGCGGGGGTCTTACAAACGAGGGCATGGCGCGCTCCACACAGGTAACTGATAAAAATTCCGTTTAAATTAAATATATATTCTAGGTAAGCCGGAAAAAAACTTGCATGTTTCCACTAACTCAACCGAGTATATTTTTTTCTAACTGATATAATACTTATTCTGGCATTCCTGATTGAGGTTACGACTGAATTACCGCGGAAAGCTATTTATGTTTTTATCATGTTTGCAAACTCAATCATATTCTCTGTACGAACGTTAACATAATAAGACATAATTAATATTACAAATGGTATAACCGTATTAGATTCAGACTAATACAACTTAATGGATATCGTATTTTTCAGAACTGCATTTCCGGTGTGCGCCGAACGTGGCAATGGGTGGACGAGATGATGCAATGCGCGCACGTGCACCTGGCGAACGCTGCGGCATATCACGAGGTACAATTCTGCTTGTTATATTATCGCGTTTTTTTTTGTATATCATAAACTGCACCATGTTTTATGTTTTCTCATAGGTTGAGTGGTTGATGGTGCATTAACAGGTCTTTCTTAAGACCTCAATCGTTTATCCACTGGCCTTTTTCATAAACTGGCCATTCTTAGATTTCAGAAGGAAGAATAGACTAAGTTCCAATAATAGTTCTTCGAAGTTTGACTATTTGCAGGCTACCAATGGTGCTTAGTTCAATAGTATATTGTCCTTAAGTGTAAGTGTAAGAGGTGACCGTGTTAATAAGTGACCCGTGAGATCTGCATTAAGGTTCTTTTAGAACATTTCCCTTTTAAGAACATGGTTTCTTCTTAGAGTCAAGTACAAGAATTTGTTGGTGAGCACTGTACCAGGGTTAAATGGGTCTACTCATTTTACATTACGTTAATACAGGCACCCATTGGATAGACAAATAACATCGCCCACTAAGGTGATTTATACAAATATGCCTGCCTCTAGGATGGCGACGAAAAAACAAATTACATTTGTCTCATTTCCCAAGGTTGTTGATGGTATTTATTCAAGCTTAAATATGAGCCTTGCTTTAAGAAAAATGCGCTTAATGCATGTGCGTAAAGTGTCGTCCCAGATTAACTTGGCAGTCCGCACAGGCTACTCAGGGATACTTTCCGCGTCAAAAGGAAGCGTGTTCTAAACGAAAATCGAGTCTATGCGGAAAGTGTCGTCCCTGATTAGCCTGTGCAAGCTGCCCAGGCTAATCTGGGACGACATTTTACGCAAATGCATAAAGTCCAGTTTTCGCACAACGCGACTCATATTATCCCCATGATTGCCTCTAAGTTCAGACACGTTTCTACCCGACTGGTTTCAGTTTTTCCTTGAGGTGGAGGAGGTGGACTATTGGCTGCAGGCCACCATGTCCACAATGCACCTGTCTTTCGCGCGCAACCGGCTCGCCGGAAATAGATCCAACCTGGACGATATCAGCGAGGAAATGAAGGTACATTTACATGTATGAGCACGTGTAGCGTAAATAGTGGGTTTAAACCTTAAAATGTAGGCTTCAACATATTATTGCGTTTGTAATACTTCAGGATTGCCTGTTTTGCAGCTTTATAATGTGTTATATTTGTGCATGCATGTTTATCATATGTTAAGCAGAAATGCACATTCCCTTGCGCATATTGCCCAATATGTCCCGAAGCCTGTACAGAAGTGGTATTTTTACCGAATTAACTAAATACTTATTGTACAAACTAACGGCAAACAGCATTTGTAAGAACTGGACAAGTAAACTAAAATTGTAATATTAATGAAATATGAAAGAATATCGCTCCCTATTTTCAACACATCGCTCCAATTCTCACCACCAAGTCCACTTTTCTAACCGCCCCTTATTCTACAGGACACGATGCTGGCCTATCTACGGTGGCAGAGCAAGGTGGACACGCTGTCCACGCGTGCACGAGATATCGTGCCCGTTCACAAGAGGACCACGGCCCTCACTGAACCATGTCCGGTACTGGCGCTAGCTTCATACAGCACACAGCAAGTACGCATGATTAGTATTTTCTTATCATTTTATATTAACCACGCTCTTGGAAAACGGGGCTTAATCCATGTGATTAATCAGGAACGGCACTTTCCTCCTCAACTTAAATTTCTCTCAAAAGATAGCAAATTGATTGGCAATTTCGTGTGGCTCTTATGTACTTCAAGATTTGATAGTATTGCATTCAGATGTACATTAACCTAAATCATAAACTAATTTGATTGCAAAGTAACGTGTTCAATATGTTGATGTTAATGTAAATGTTTCATCATAATAAAATTTAAAGATTAATATTAAATTGTATATTCGTTATATACATTCGGAAAACGTTTTGGGTTGGAACGTGTGTCCGAGGTTTGCTTAATTGTTTAGCATAGTATTGGTTTTTGGTTAGTCCTTACACTGACTACATTGACTTAGTAAAGGACCAGTGGTCCCTCTTTCTTAAGTCAGTTTTAACAGGATAAAACAATACTTGCTTTTTTTCAAAATTGTGCAGAGATTTTACACTTAAACACAAGCTTGAAATTAAAATAAGATGACAAATAACAACAAAAAATTACTCTGTACAACAACATCGACTTTTAAATAGTAAAAATTTAATGAAACAAGGGATTCGAGCCATTTATTGTAAAAATAGACTGAATAATGTTTGAGAAAAAGGGGCCAAGTTACGTCATCATTTCATACATTGCGCAGATCCAGTTCACGGAAGGAGAGACACTGACGCTCCTCGACAATTCGGACCGCTCCCGCTGGCGCGTGCGCAACTCACGAGACCAGGTGGACGTAGTTCCCGCCGCCATTATCCTCATCAACGGTCCGTCAGGGGAGGCAATCGACGCTGCTGTTAGGTAGGGGAAGATTATAGCGGAAATTCGCCGCACGGCGACCATGCCTTCGAATCTAACAACGAGTATTTTCCACTACTTATTTTTGTTGACATAAAACATATATTAGAGCCAATTTAAAAAACCAAAAGTCAATATACCAGTCTTCCACAGTA
>VMBQ01007709.1:0-45862 GCA_007657795.1 Dreissena rostriformis | reverse complement strand
GACCACTGTTTATAACAACCAGGTGTACACCGCATAGCTCTATATTGTTACTATGTAACATGATAACGTCTTGGGAAATCCCATTATGTCGCAATCTATACATGTACAAGCCGTATTATTTATTAAATGAATAAGGTTTGTCCTTTGAGTATTTGGATCGTTGATTGCAGTTGTTGCACACCTTGAAATTGGGATTGGAAATACTTAATTTCGAGTATTTGCGATCACATTCTTATATATATATATATATAACACGTGTGTTCTACCGAACAAATCACATCTCGCAAATGTGTCAAATTCGTCGCTCAGCTTTTCAGTAATGAGCACATTATCGTGTATGTCGCTCACGATGTGATATGTAAAAATTACCGCCATAATCGTCTCCACCAACATCATATCAATCGCCATACCCTCAATTATCATCGCGTCAATTATCATCGTCTCAATCATCTTCTCAATCATCATCGCCTCAAATCATCATCGTCTCAATCATCATCGACTCCACCAACATCGTCTCAATCATCATCGTCTCCACCAACATCGTCTCAATCACCAAACCCTTTATCATCATCATCTCCATCACCATCGTCTCAACCATCATCGTCTCAATCGTCATCGCCTCAATCATCATCGTCTCGGTCATCATCGTCTCAAATCATCATTGTCTCAAATAATCATCTTCTCAATCATCATAGTCTCAATCATCATGGTCTCAATCATCATCGTCTCAATCATCATCGTCTCAATCATAATCGTCTCAATCATCATGGTCTCAATCATCATCGTCTCAATCATCATGGTCTAAATCATCATGGTCTCAATCATCATCGTCTGAATCATCATGGTCTCAATCATCATGGTCTTAATCATTATCGGCACAATCATCATGGTCTCATTCATAATCGTCTCAATCATAATTGTCTGAATCATCATCATATCAATCATCATGGTCTCAATCATCATCGTCTCAATCATCATCGTCTCAATCAGCATGATCTCAATCATAATCCTCGCAATCATAATTGTCTCAATCATCATCATATCAATCATCATGGTCTCAATCATCATCGTCTCAATCATCATCGTCTCAATCAGCATGGTCTCAATCATCCTGACCTCAATTAAAACCTGTTAAATCATCATGGTCTCAATCATAATCGTCTCAATCATAATCGTCTCAATCATCATCGTCTCAATCATCATGGTCTCAAACATCATGGTCTCAATCATCATGACCTCAATCATCATGGTCTCAATCAACATCATCTCAATCATCATTTCCTCAGTCACCATCGTGCCTATAATAATTGTATCAATCATCATCGCCTCAATCATCATCTTATCAATTATCATCGACTTAATCATCGTCTCAATTATCGTCGTATCAATCATCATCGTCTCAATTATCATCGTCTCAATCATCGTCGTCTCAATCAACATACCTTCAATCATCATCGTCGCAATCATCATCGTCTCAATCCTCATCGTCTCAATCATCATCGACTCAATCATCATTTTCTCAATCATCATCGCATCAGTCATCATCGTCTCAATCATTATCGTCTCAATCATCATCGTCTTAATCAACATACCCTCAATTTATTAACATACCCTCAATAAACATCGTCTCAATCATCATCGTCTCAATCATTATACCCTTAATCATCATCGTATCAATCATCATCGTCTCAATCATCATCGTCTCAATCATCATCTTCTCAATCATTATCAACTCAATCATTATCGTCTGAATCATTATCCTCTCAATCATCATAGTCTCAGTTATCATCGTCTAAATCATATCATATCAATCATCATCGTATCATTCATCATATTCTCAATCAGCATAGTCTCAATCTGCATTGTCTCTATCATCATGGTCTCAATCATCGTCGTCTAGATAATCATCGTCTCAATCATCATGGTCTCAATCATCATCGTCTCAATCACCATCGCCTCAATCATCATCGTCTCGATCATCATCGTCTCGATCATCATCGGCTCAATCATCATCGGCTCAATCATCATCGTCTCAATCAGCATCGTCTCAATCGTCATCAATCTCAATCATCATCGTCTCAGTCATCATCGTCTCAGTCATTATCGTCCCATTCACCATCGTCTCAATCGTCATCGCCTCAATCATCATCTTCTCAATCATCATCGTCTCAATCATCATCGTCTCAACCATCATCGTCTCAATCATCATCGTCATAATCGTCATCGTCTCAATAATCATCGTCTCAATCATCATCGTTTCAATCATCATCGTCTCAATCGCCATCGCCGTAATCATCATCGTCTCAATCATCATCGTCTCAAATAATCATCGTCTCAGTCACCATCGTCCCAGTCATAATCGTATCAATCATCTTCGTATCAGTCAGTATCGTCTCAATCATCGTATCAATCATCATCGTCTCAATCATCATCGTATCAATCATCATCGTCTCAATCACCATCGTCTCAAATGAATATACCCTCAATCATCATCGTCTAAATCATCATCGTCTCAATCATCATCGTCTCAATCATCATCGTCTCAATCAACATCGTCTCAATCAACATCGTCTCAAGCATCATGGTTTCAATCATCATCGTCTTAATCATCATTGTCTCAATCATCTTGGTCTCAATCATCATGGTCTCAATCATCATCATCTCAATCATCATCGTCTCAGTCATCATCGTCTCAATCATCATCGTCTCAATCATCATGGTTTTAATCATCATGGTCTCAAACATCATGGTCTCAATCATCATCGTCTCAATCATCATTGCCTCAATCATCATCGTCTCAATTATTATCGTCTCAATTATCAACGTCTCAATCATCATCGTCTCAATCATCATCGTCTCAATCATTATCGTCTCAGTCATTATCGTCTCAATAATTATGGTCTCGATCATATGGTCTCAGTCACCATCGTCTCAAATATCATCGTCTCAATCATCATCGTCTCATTCAACATCGTCCCAATCATCATCTTCTCAATCATCATTGTATCAGTCATCATTGTCTCAATAATCATCGTCTTTATTAAAATCGTGTCAATCAACATACCCTCAATCGTCATCGTATAAATTATCATCGCCTCAAATATTATCGTCTCAATCAACATACCCGCAATCATCATTATATCAATTGTCATCGTCCCAATCATCATCACATCAATCATCCTAGTCTCAATCATCATCGTCTCAACGATCATCGTCTCAATCACCATCGTCTAATTCATCATTGTCTCAATCACCAAACCCTCAATCATCATCGTCTTTTTCATCATCGACTCAATCATCATCGTCTCAATCATCATCGTCATAATCTTCATCGACTCAATCATCATCGACTAAATCATCATCGAATCAGTCATTATCGTCTCAATCATTATCGTATCAATCATCATTGTCTCAATCATTATCGTCTCAATCATCATCGTCTCAGTCGTAATCGTCTTAATCATATCGTATCAATTATCATCTTATCAGTCATCGTCATCTCAATCATCATCGTATTAATCATCATTGTATCAATCATCATCGTCTCATTCATCATCGTCTCAATCATCGACGTCTCAATCATCATCGACTCAATCATCATCGTCTAAATCATCATCGTAAATAAACATACCCTCAATCATCATGCTATCAATCATCATCGTCTCCATCATCATCGTCTCAATCAACATACCCTAAATCATCACCGTATCAATCATCATCGTCTCAATCATCATCATCTAAATCAGCATCGTCTCAATAATCATCTTCACAATTATAATTGTCTCAATCAACATCGTCTCAGTCATCATCGTCTCAATCATTTCGTATCAATCATCATTGTATCAGTCATCATTGTCTAAATCATCATCGTCCATATATTCATTGTCTCAATCATCATTTTTTCAATCATCACACCCGCAATTATCATCGTATCAATAATCATCGTCTCAATAATCATCGTTTCAATCAACATTACCACTATCATCATCGCCTCAATCATCAGTGTCTCAATCAAAATACCCGCAATCATCATCATATCAGTTATCATCGTCTCAATCATCATCGCATCAAACATCCTCGTCTCAATCATCATCGTCTCAACCATCATCGTCTCAATCACCATCGTCTAAATCGGTGTTGTGGTCTCACATAATTGTGTGAGATATTCACAAGTTACACTCAACATAAAAAAACAATCAAAATATCCACCCCTTTCTACGTGATGGGAGTTGAAGTTAAATAATTACCGCGTGCATTTACTGGTTTTAATATTTGGTTACTATCGATGACAACAATCGTGATAAAACAACTGCGAATACACTTACCGATTATGAATAAACATATGTATATACCATTTAAAATCGATCCATAACATGTATTGATATTATACACAAGTATATACATTTTTGATCACGACAATGATATACAATCCTTCGAGTTGAATACATCTTGGCCTCATTTGATCGTTTTCTTTTGAACAGGTGTACTCCCTCGATGGTTTGTCATGGAGTGTATGTATATACATATAAACGTTGGTGAGTTCTTTATTCGCAGAAATTGTATAAATATGAAAAGCCCACGTTGTTGTTGAGCATATTGAAGCAAACAGAGACACGCATTCACCCAGGTTAGTTTGACGTTTAAAGCACAATACTTTTCTTTTTTCTGTGTTTGTCAAGTTGAAATCAAATACCAAATGTATGTCTCGGCCTTCTCTTTCGGCATATTGATTAACGCACGCAGGCAACACATCATAGATATTAAATATGTAATTTTTGCGAAATCTTCATGAGTAAAGATAACATTTTGCGTATCTCTGATGATAAACATAAAAACAACTAAATCAGAAACACGCAGTTTATTTTGTTTGCATGATTCAGTTTGTATCTGGTATAATAACATAATAATACACTATAATAACACATACCATTTAGCCATATCCGATGTATGTTTCTTTATTTTGTTGTATTTAAAGCCGAAATGTAGTGTTGGACAATCGCTCATAAACCACTTGAGCTACCAATGGTACAAAAAGTAAAAACAACAAGTTTGAAAGATGACGAAATTTTGCTACTATATACGGGTCCGGCGGGATGAACACTCGCACCTTCACGAATCGCGTACGTGCACGATATCGGTGTTATTGTTGTTACGCTTAACACTAATTAATGCTTAGTTTATTCTATATTCTGTTAATAATGCCGTTACAGACATCCGGTACAAAACTGTATCACGTCCCAGGCGACTAAGATTTTATAAAAACGGTCATGTGTTAATATATTAATCAATATCAATTTCTTATAAGATAACTATTTACTAGCATACGTTTAGTCATGTGTTTTTATGTTCACAAACATGTTCGATATTTGAAAAGGCATTTTTTGATCAGTTATGGCGAAATTTAATCGAATTCGCTTTTCGGTCTGATAAAAAATCGAAATCTCACACATATTGCATAAGTATTTGGTTGTATTGGCGTACATCATAAGGAAACGAAATGATTAAAACATATGATTTTAACAGCGTCTCCGTGTATCATCTGAACACTTCCTCGAATTCAGCTTAAACAATGTTGTATGCATAATAAACCCAAAGTTTATTTGTATCTGTGCTTCATGATTAGCCTCATATCTGTCAACTAAGAATAGAGTATACTTTACGCTTAGTGGTACGTGGCAATAGAGATACATCTACGTTGTCATTGTATTTAACTATAGCTTATAATAAAACTATTAAGTTTGGAGCCAGACCTACACGTAATACGCGAATAGATAAATATCCACAGGTATGGAATGTAAAACTAATTCATTTTACTACACATTGAGTGCATTGTACACTTTAGAAACGATGTGTATACATCCCGGTATAATGTTTGTAAAATATTTAATGTGTGTCGTACTACATCAATGTTACTAATGCATTACGTAAACACATCTCCGCTTTGCATACATAAAATATGAACTATATCTTCCTTATACAGCCTATAGCTAAGCAAAATCAATGGCATCAAAAAAGAAAATAACAGCGTCGCCCTTTACATCTGGCACACTGATCGGTGTATACAACTGTAGAACAATTCAAAGTCAGTATGCCCAAAGTAAACCCAGCAACCAAAATTCACTTTGTTCTTATAATTTCTCGGGCGAGTTTAAAAAAAGTTCTCGTTCGTTAAATAGTTGCCACGGGACGGAACTTTGCATACACATTTTTGGATCCAATCATCTTGAAACTCGCACGGATCATTTGTTTTCGAAAATATGTTTGAAAACGGTTCTGGTCCGTTGGAAAACATGGACGTAATGGGGACAAGGTCAGTTGTATGTGGTTATAGTGAAACGTTGTTTAATTTATAGATGTCACAATTGTGGCCCAATCTTCTTTAAACTTGCTTGAAACAATCAGGGGGTATTTTGTAATCATATGGACGTCCAATGTGACCTATAAAAAATGAAGTTAAAAAAGTACAGGAACTTATGTTACTTTTTCTAGGTCTAAAGTTTCCTTAAATACAAATGAAGACAAACATTTACAGTAAATTATGTTAGTTTGTGTATGTTCTAGGTGACCTTAATACCAATAAAGACAATAATCTAAAGGACTTTTTTTTTTAAATAAATCCGCTCGTATGATATGGACTAGAAAGTAATTTGATTTAAAAGAACTAACATAAAGACGATTCGCTTTGTACTTATCATTTGCCGTTGTTCTATACATAGCTTATACAGTATTCAATATTTAATTGGAGTTTTTTTTTTATATTAAACACGAAAATGTGTGGTCATAATCGGGAGATGATGGATATGCTTTTTGGATGAGAATACAGTTAAACTATGAGATAAATATAACCTTATTATAAACAGTTAAATAAATAAAACGGGTATAAAATATTCATTTGTGCGAATGCTTTTATTGAGATAGATCAATTGGTTTATATCATTACATATTGTGTAACGTGTTGCTTTGCTTCTTTTATATTCATGTCAAGTCAAAATTTGTTTATTTTATTTTTATCGTGAAATTTGGTATTATGATTTATTGTGTGCGGCTCTACATAATTATTTGTTTATATTAGATACATAATTACATGGATATGACACATTGAGAAGTACGTTTGAAGACGTCTGCAAAATAATAGTATATATGATCTGTTTTTCATGTATTTCATTTGTTATATAAGACAATTATGTTGAATCGGAGGGTAATTAGTTTTTTTTAAACATGTATTCATAAAATGAAAAAAATATAACGAACTTGAATTANTCATAAACAAATACTTCGTAACACACAAAATATTGTTTTTACCCTGTTCATATAGAGTATGGATCGGATACTAATTCTTTTTTTAAAGTTTAACGATAAATATAATGTGTCTTTGATATAGCGTACGTTAGAGTTTGAATGCGACATGTATATTAAGACGACCACTGTTTATAACAACCAGGTGTACACCGCATAGCTCCACATTGTTACTATGTAACATGATTACGTCTTTGGAAATCCCATTATGTCGCAATCTATACATGTACAAGCCGTATTGTTTATTGAATAAATAAGGTTTGTCCTTCGAGTATTTGGATCGTTGATTGCAGTTGTTACACACCTTGGCATTGGAATTTGAAATACTTAATTTCGAGTATCTGCGATCATTTTCTTAGACAATATTCGATAAACTACGCTATTGTTAAAACTGTATTGTGAATCAAAGTTTAATTGTAACTCATTTTTATAATACACATCATGTTAATCTTGAAATAATGTTGCACAACTGGCCAAATAACTTGTTTTATCTGATTTTGTTCTGCATCGAAACCCCAATCAGAGCTTTGTAAATGCAAACCAGAAACAAAAAGATTCTCGTGGAAGACAAATGCGTTAATAAAAAAGGCTAATCACAATATTGTTTTCAGTACTTAAATTAAGATCTAAGGTCGTATTTTAACAATCACATTTGCCTGAATAAACTGCTCGATAAAGAACTTTTCATTTGTTGCTTCAACTCGATTTTATATTGCCTTATATATTATATATTTAGTTCCCTACTGGGCGAAATTTGTTTCAACCACATTTGTTTGTAAATGTACCTTAAAGTAATACAATTGAAGACACATAATTTTATGAGTATTTGACTAAATGTTCTGGAAATCGTTCATATTTATCAACCATTAATGTTCAATATAGAGTCATATCTGGCAAAGAATACAATGAACGCAATTCAAAAAGGCTGGTATGTTTTAATCAATAACCCTTATCTGCACACTACCATGCACAATCTGTGTTTAAAATTATGGCAGTATTGTCTTGTTTAAATCGACCTACGCCAACCTTTGTCTTTTAAATAATTGAGCTTATACAATACTTAACAATATAGCTTTACAAAACATCTAAAAACAATTAAGTCCTATATGGTATGCAATCAGTGCTTTCTTTTAAAGGTCTTAATACTTAAATTACCTGCAAACATTCACGCATTTAGACAAACAAAACAAATTCATGCTAGTTAACATGTTAAATCAAATGAATGATACATTAATAATGCGAAAGAGGAACGTTATACGCGAATTGTATGATGTTAATAGTGCAAGAGACCCGCCATGCCACAACTTTATGAATGCTTATTGTACGCATGCATACACATACTAATAAATTACACAAATCAAATAAACATCGTGTAACAAAAATAGCTTTCTCTTGCAAAGGTTATTTCTTTTGTTTAGAAATAGTTTGAGAAGTCAGAATCACATGTCAAGCGGTTAAAACTCATGAACAAATGTGCTCGTAACATCCTCATCACCACAATCCTGCAATGCTTTGTTTTACCGTAAATGTCACGGATCATATATATAACACGTGTGTTATACCGAACAATTCACATTTCGCAAATGTGTTATATTCGTCGCTCAGCTTTTCAGTAATGAACACATTATCGTGTATGTCGCTCACGATGTGATATGTAAAAATTTCCGCCATTATCGTCTCCACCAACATCGTCTCAATCACCATACCCTCAATCAATATCGCGTCAATTATCATCGTCTCAATCATTATCGTCTCAATCATCATCGCCTCAAATCATCATCGTCTCAATCATCATCGACTCCACCAACATCGTCTCAATCATGATCGTCTCCACCAAAATCGTCTCAATCACCAAACCCTCAATCATCATCATCTCAATCATCATCGTCTCAATCATCATCGTCTCAATCGTCATCGCCTCAATCATCATCGTCTCAGTCATCATCGTCTCAATCATAATCGTCTCAAATAATCACGGCCTCAACCATCATCGTCTCAATCATCATGGTCTCAATCATTATGATCTCAATCATCATGGTCTCAATCATCATCGTCTCAATCATCATGGTCTCAATCATCATGGTCTCAATCATCATTGTCTCAATCATCATCGTCTCAATCATTATTGTCTCAATCATCATCGTCTCAATCATCATCGTCTCAATCATCATCGTCTCAATCATCATGGTCTCAATCATCATGGTCTTAATCATAATCGGCTCAATCAGCATGGTCTCAATCATAATCGTCTCAATCATAATCGTCTCAATCATCATCGTATCAATCAGCATGGTCTCAATCATCATGGTCTCAATCATTATCGTCTCAATCATCATGGTCTCAATCATCATGGTCTCAATCATAATCGTCTCAATCATATTCGTCTCAATCATCATCGTCTCAATCATCATGGTCTCAATCATCATGTTCTCAATCATCATCGTCTCAATCATCATTGTCTCAGTCACCATCGTACCTATCATAATCGTATCAGTCATCATCGTCTCAACCATCATCGTCTCAATCAACATACCCTCAGTCACCATCGTCTCAATCATTATCGACTCAATCATCATTTTCTCAATCATCATCGCATCTGTCATCATCGTCTCAATCATTATCGTCTCAATCATCATCGTCTCAATCAACATACCTTCAATTGACATACCCTCAATCATCATCTTCTCAATCATCATCGTCTCAATAATCATACCTTAATCATCATCGTATCAATCATCATCGTCTCAATCATTATCGTCTCAATCATTATCTTCTCAATCATCATCGTCTAAATCATATCGTATCAATCATCATCGTATCAATCATCATAGTCTCAATCAGCATAGTCTCAATCTTCATTGTATCTATCATCATGGTCTCAATCATCGTCGTCTAGATCATCATCGTCTCAATCATCATCGTCTCAATCATCATCGTCTCAATCATCATCGTCTCAATCATCATCGTCTCAATTATCATCGGTTCAATCATCATCGTCTCAATCATCATCGTCTCAATCATCATCGTCTCAATCGTCATCGCTCAAATCATCATCGTCTCAGTCATCCTCGTCTCAATCATCATCGTCTCAAATAATCATCATCTCAGTCATAATCGTATCAATCATCATCGTCTCAATCATTATTGTCTCAATCAACATCGTCTCAATCATCATCGTCTCAATCATTATCGTCTCAATCATTTTTGTCTCAATCAACATCGTCTCAGTCATCATCGTCTCAATCATATCGTAGCAATCATCATTGTATCAGTCATCATTGTCTCAATCATCATCGTCCATATCATTATCGTCATTTTTTCAATCATGGTACCCGCAATCTTCATTGTATCAATAATCATCGTCTCAATAATCATCGTCTCAATCAACATTACCTCTATCATCATCGTCTCAATCATCATGGTCTCAATCAACATACCAGCAATCATCATCATATCAGTTATCAACGTCTCAATCATCATCGCATCAATCACCATCGTGTGAATCATCATCGTCTCAATCACCAAACCCTCAATCATTATCATCTCAATCATCATCGCCTCAATCATCATCGTCTCAATCATCATCGACTCAATCATCATTGTTTTAATCATTATCGTCTCAATCATCATCGTCTCAGTCATCATCTTCTCAATCATCATCGAATCAATCATCATCGTATCAGTCATCATCGTCTCAATCATCATCGTATCAGTCATCATCGTCTCAATCATCATCGAATCAACCGTCATCGTATCAGTCATCATCGTCTTTATCATCATAGTATCAATCATCAACGCCACAATCATCATCGATTTTAATCATCATCGATTCAATCATTATCGTATCAATCAACATACCCTCAATCATCATCACCTCCATCATCATCTTCTCAATCATCAACGTATCAATCATCATCGTCTCGATAATCTTCGTCTTAATCAACATACCCGCAATCATCATTGTATCAATCATCATCGTCTCAATCATCATCGTCCCAATCATCATCGCCTCAATCATAATCGTCTCAATCAACATACCCTCAATCATCATTGTATCAATCATCAGCGTCTTAATCATCATCGTCTCAATCATTATCGTCCCAATCATCATCGCCTCATGCATCATCGTCTCAATGAAAATACCTTAATCATCATCGTATCAATCATCATCGTCTCAATCATCATCATCGCTATCATCATGCTCAATAAGCATTGTCCCAACAATAATTGCCATAATCATTATCATCCTCATCATCAGCAGCATAAGTATCACCAAAGGCAGCTGTAGCAATAGCATCAGCATAAAACATCATCACCGTCATCATAACTATTATCATTTTTATCATCATTTTCATCGTCATTTTTATCAACAACAGCAGCAGCAGCAACATCACCCTGACCAATACAAAGATCCTCCTCTTCTAGCATAATACTCAGCATTATTTATAATCAATTAGACTTCTTAAAGCATTCGCTATATTCAGTTTGCAAACCCATTAATTGACAGCTGTTTTACTTTGAATCATTAGGTATTGAAGTATAGTTTGTGTATAATGGCGATGACTATGTTTAACTACAAAACCAACATTTTGCCAGCAAGGCAACTCCTCCATTACATAACTTTGATTGTACCAGACTATGACTATGTTGAATACATAATAATAATAACAATGATGGTTATGATGAGTATGATGATACAATTATGATCGCGACTAAGATGCTTATAACGATGGTTATGGTTAGGAAAAAAAATGGTGATGATTCCGGTGCTGGAGAGAGTAAGGACAAGGATAAAGCTACAACCGACCTTTTTGTTATGATCGCTGGTACCAAACATTCAAGGCAACGATCTGGAAGGCCAGTTTTCTTTGGTAAAACTATATTTGTATAACAATCAATGAAACTATACCATAATATATTTTGATCATTTTCAGTACAAATGGTATAATACGGAGGACGATCATGATGATGATGATCAGTAAAAACATAATGAATAACTTAGAGTTCCGAACAATTTGATTGTCAAAGAATACGTATTTTGTTTATGGTAAAATTCTATATGAATAATTCGTTGCCATTTCAGATGTGTGAGTCATGTTAATTGTGTGACATATTCGTTTACCATATACAGTCGAAGTTTTTAAATGTGTGACACATTTGTGTCACTCTTGACATAAACGGTGCAACAATGCCACCACGCTATGAATTCGTCCATTAACAATCGATTATAGTGCAAATAACCCTGATCATAAAATGCCTTACTTGTTTGCAATAAATGGGTGAATTCGACATGGATAAACTATTAGGCAATTACCTAGTTTAAACTGTCTAAAGGCTTTACCATGCGCAATAACATGAAAAAAATGTATATTCAATCGACAAACCTGATTTTTCAAGTAACAGCATATAGACAAAAGACAAACCATACATAAAACATATAAGCAGTTGCAATAGGGAACTTACTTTTCATTCAACTAAACCGAAAATACAAATTAAGCAATCTTAACATTACTAGGTCCAATTGTATTGCTTTTTAATTGCATTCAGTGCCGGATTAAGCACACTGGAGGCCCATAGGAAGTGAACGTTTTGGGGCCCACGCGGTGATGTTGTTGTTGTGGTTGTTACTACAGTTACAATTTACTGATTTTAGTTATACAAAAGTAATTCTGAAATTAAGTAAAGTCAAATATGATTGTATAATCAATCAATTATCCGATACATATATATGGTATTTGCATGCGAATGATTGTTCCTTTAGAACCGCGAGAATACCGTGATGCAGGCTAAGTAAGTAATTAAAAAACGTATTTCGTCACGGTCAAATGAGGCCCCTAAAAGCTGCGGAGCGCATAGGCAGTTGCCTTCCCTGACTAATGGGAAATCTAGGACTGATAGCATTATGGGTATATGTCATGTACCAACATTTGCAATGCGTTAGTTTTATATGCTCAAAAACCAATAACAATTATTCAATAAACCAATTGTAATCCGTTGAATGAATCAGGAAGTTTTCCACTGATTTGTCGATAAGTGTTTTTGCCTTTTTCATCTGGTCAATTAACGTATGCAAGTAATTTATTGTTAAAAGCGTATGGGCGGAAGAGTATTTTCAGTATTTTCATTTTTTTATTGCGTGTTTTTCATAATTGTTTAGGTTTATGTACATTAACACCGTGGATGGCATTTACTTTTTTAATTCACTGCTCAAAATTAATTAGAAATACAGAATTTTACTATCCAAATTATGTTTCACCTATTACAAGTTAAAATAAGTTTTCATAGTGTTATGCGTCCGTGAAAGGATTTAATGATACCATCGTTGGTCAAAAACGTTATATTTATTCCAAATGCTGAAGTGTAACGATATTTAAACTCGTCCAAATCAAGAACATGTTTACACTGTACAATTCGTTTAAATCGGTGGGATGACATAATCCTTCTGATAGAGTAACTTGCGTTTCTGATATGTTATAGGAGGTTTTAGTGTGACGTCACAAGAGGGGTTTTCCGTAACTAAAAATAGATTGGCCGTCAATAGCACTGGTTACAGTAACGTAAAAGATAAACAAAGGGCTTTTGTTAATTCGATGAATCGATAACAAAAAATCCGAAATAAACACGAAAACACCAAAATAATATTACAAATATATCATATTTAGTACCAAGAAATGTTTATTCATAAATATAATTTCCTCTTTATAAACATACGAATTAGTGATTAGCATCAGAGTAAAGGTGGTCGGAGGACTAAATACTCCCAGCTTGCACGTAACGTTCAAATAACGTTACGTTTAAGTTCTATTTAGGTTATGATCACACAGAACGTTCCCAGAACGTTTTCAGAACGTTGTAACAAAAATCAAACTATCAGTATTCGTAACTTATTTTAGTTATATGAAATATATGTTATGAAAGTCACATTTGAACAGTATATTTGTACGATCATATGATATATTGGTGCACTTTAAAAGTGTAACGTTCCTGAAACGTTCTTACAACGTTTTTGTCGGAACGTTATCGGGAAACCAAATTTCAACGTTGCATTCCTAACGTTCGCAGAACGTTATAAGAACGTTATAATAACTTAAAGTAAAATGCATGTTTTCTTATTATTTCCCCTGAAAAACAAAACAAAACTTTCTTAAAGCATTTCAATATGTAAGGTTTTATGTTCGATTTCGATTAGATAAAAAAGTAGAATTAATTAATGAAATACATAATACACGTCTAAACAAATGTAATATTGAAATAAGTTATAAACTGCACAAAATTAAAACACAGATAAAAAGGGCCTTTGATGCAATGTAACTCGGCGTCTTTACGGACGTTGAGCAGATTCGCTAGCAGGAGATCTCGGAGGCGAAACTTCTGTGAAAAGTGGCAGCTAGTGTTCAACTAAGCCTGGCGCCCAAAACCAATAACAATCAATAATATAACATCTAATTTAAAACTCAAAATAGAAGTTTTATTTAGGTTCGTTTGAGGTTATATTGTATTGTTATCCCGCATAGTTTCGGGAACTTTCAAGGAACCATACATTTTAACGTTAGGAGAACGTTGCAGTGCAACGTTTCTGGAACGTTTGGGCTAACGTTAGGGTAACGTTCTAAGAACGTTTTTGCGCTAGCTGGGCTGACAAAACAAAACTATCAATTAGCCGTATTCTTTTATTAAGTAAGACTTTAATAAATGATATCTCAAAAATAATAAAACATATAATAATTTGATTATAATTATAAGTGGTGTGGATTTTATAGTGTTATTTGTCATCAGCGATCGAAATTAAGTGCAAGAGGTGCCTTTAATCATTTTAGCATACAAATGGGAAACAACCCTGCATATTTTGCAAATTGAACTGTCTTTTGCATGTACATGGATATTGAAATCTCTTTACTAGTGATAATGAGTAAAAATCTAGCATTTATGATGCCGTAAATCTATACATTTAATTCTTTTTACGCAAGTATTTTATATCCCTATTGTGATCGAAAGTGATTGCTTGTTTTCATGATGATGTTTCGAACACTGCGGTAACGTACGATCTTTACACGTAATAGCGCGGAGGATACATTTGCCGTTACCCGTCAAATACGTTAATTGTGTAGCAGTAAATTTGTACAATATTTTAAATGTATAGTCATTAAACAATTTATTATTATGTTTAAACTGGCTAATATATATCCACGTAGATCCTTTTAATCCATTTTGGACGAATGTCAATTTTTTAAATATATTAAAATATTTTATTTAAGCAACTGTTAAGTATTTGGCTTTACAATTTGGCTTAAATGTCTGCTCAATGTGCCAAGAGATGACATGAAGGTATCATAAATGGTGTGTAATGACCAGCCACATGTGGTTTATTCAGGGACCTATACAAGTATAGGTGCCTTGATTTATGACATCCTGTTTTCTTAGTAATTGTCTGGACAGTATCCGATCAGATCGAGATAATCAGTTTGTGATGAACAAAGGGGCAATTAAACACTGGGTTAAAAATGCTTAAACAAAGAGTGTCAAAATTGGTGTAAACAATTAAAAAAACACAATTACATTTATCAAGAGGATTTATTAAATCTGTAACAAGGTAAGTTTTTACAGACATATAAAGGTTCAAATCATTTACTACATGTATATGTTGATAACATACAATCAATCTATTTGTTGTTTGTTTTCGTCCTTATTTGTGTTCGTTCATTGAATTCAAATTATTCTGAAAGAATGTCCATTTCTGAATATGTTTTGTTCTTAAAAAGTAGAGATTGTTATGGAAACCTTATCACGATGCGGTTCATCAAATGCAAACAATAGCGAAATGGCCGCTGTTTTGACGGCCAAAATTAGAGCGTGTGCAAACGTGACGTCATTATTGGAATCCCCAACACCTCCTAAATCATATGCACACTCAATGCAAGTGAAAACTTTATGTTCAACATATTTGGACAGGTATGACTTTACTAAGAGGCGGACACACAAATCCGGCAAGAGACACAGAAACACAGTCGTCCATTATGATTCAAATATTTGACTCGTAAATGTGACGTGTATATTGTAACTATCGCCATATTAAAAACTGCCCACCCTCTGGTCATTGTCATGTTTGTAAACGAACCTGAAATATTTACTAACGCAGCTGAAATATAATTAGAACAAAAGTTCTCACAAAGTTTCATTACGATACGATTAATATGTGACTTTTAGAGATTAAACAAGCTTTTCCCTGAAATTATTCCAAGGCCCGTATTCACCAACAATTCTTTACTCAAGAATAAATAATAAAGAAAATTCTTTATTATTTACTTTTCTAAGAACGTTCTTAGGTCGATTCTGTATCGGTATTCACCAACGCTATATTTAGCGTTCTTTACAAAGAATGATTTGTTATTGATGTAAGCGACATTGGTACCCGGCATTTTAATTAACGCATACACAGTTCGGAACCGTTTTTACGCACACAACAAACAAGATGGCTGACTTAAAGACGGACAGAAATTCCCACGGTGAGCTGAAATCGTTTGTATAGTCCTGTATCCATTAAAATAACATTTGTCATTGCAAATCGTACCACTTATATTCCTTCGTTGCTTTAAGCTTATTAATTCAAATTGAATGGACGATCTTATATTCATAATAATGTTATTGTCGCCTTATGTTTTGACGAAAGATGTGACTCATATGTTCAACAAAATATCATTAATTCGTGCATCATTGACAGCATGAAATTCTATCAATGTTTACGGTGTAAGAAGAGTATTTCATTAAAGTTTCACCATAACTCACCTTGGTCCGTTTGTTGGTATTGTTTTCAGTACCATATGGAAAGTTATGTTTGACGTTAACTTATTAATAATTTAATTATAAATTGTTCATGGTACAGTGAGGTCGTCAGTTCCGAAAATTCTCCAGTTCCGAAACAAATCGAAATAAATTCAACATTTAAAAAAGAACCTTACCACTTTCAACTAAACAAATTGTGCAGTCATGAACAATAACATTTGATGTTTTTTTCCCACAAAAACCGTAAGTAAACAGATAACTCTAAACAGTCACCATCATTGAAACGTACGCAGACATTTTTTTCGAATTGCGCGAAAATTCTGCCTGCGGGTGATGTGATCAGTGAGAAAGAAACCATTATTTTCCTTATGCAAGGTCAAAGGTTAGTGATCATGGTATCGATTTGAAGGATATTTATCAGAAAATTAGAACACAACTAGATGTGTATATTTTCAGTTGAACTGTTGATTAAAACACGCGAAACAGACACTCTGGTACAGATGTCAGTTTCGAAACATCCGTTTCGCGTTATGGGGGTTGTCTTAAACGTATTTGTAAACTTTCATACAGCTATTTAAACGGGTCAGTATCATTGGTATTTGAATTATTTGCGTTAATTAAAGTATATTAAAGTAAAGAATGCCTTATGACTTGGACAGAAGACCATGAACTTAATATGGAACGTGTGTGGGTTTAGTGCGACAAGTGTGATGGCTGGGTGCATGCTGAGTGTTTATCATACTCACTGGAAGACGATGAGCCTTTCTTTTGTCCTGATTGCCTGTATATCCTAATTTATCTCATCAGGTCTGAATATTATGGTTAATGAGTATTTGTATTATACATGCCACATAAAATTCATTCATAAGATGAAATTTGAAGCCAGCTGAATAACTTTAATACTTACTTGGTGTCTTTTTTGCGTAAGAATGCTCCCGCAGTGGGGATCCAACACGTGTCTTAAGAACATACTGCCAAGAAATAAATTGCAGTTTATTTATAACTTTTTAATGCATTTTTATGTATTTCATCTTCATTTTATCAGTAGTTAGAATTTTTTCATCTTCAGCCCGATATCGAAACGCCTTCAGCATTCGGGTAACATCAGTGGAACAAATATCCATGAGGACACGACTACAGACCGTTACCCTACCCCCCAACATTACAACTTTTGACTTAAACAAAATGACACTTAAGAACTCTGTGATTAAAGGTGACCACGTGAAACTTTATGGATGTATTCGTGGTCATAATATTAGTTAATATGCCCAACCCTGTAACTCTGATCAACATTTAAGCTAAATTACCAGTATGATCATCTTTTAACATAGAAATTTAAGTTTAACGTTTTTTTTTGTATTCACTTGAAACTTAACCAATATATTTATGGTCATCATGTTAGATTCTATGCCAATTTCAATAACTCTGACCAGTAGTATAGCCAAATGATGTCCCCCTTTGAAGTTGGAAAATTCTTCATTGACAAGGAACCAAATAGTCGAGCGTGCTGTCCATGAACAGCTCTTGTTTCACAGCATAAATCTTATTTATTTTTCACTGCCGTCGGTACCAGAAAGTGCCATTTCGTTCATGTCTGTTCAGAACAGCTCATTAAATGGCCATTTCACGAGAAAACCGGGTATGGTGCATCTGCTTAAATTGTTATCTAGGATGAGCCTGTGCAGCCCACAAAGGCTGAATCGGAACATTACCCTTTCACTGTATTTTCTGTTTCAAGATTTTTTTTTTTAATATGGCCCACTAAAAACTGAAACATTCATCACAGATCAGCATGTGTGGACTGCAGCGGCACAGGCTAATCTGAGATAACAATATGTGCAGATGTAATGTACAGGATTTTCTCTTGAACAAGTCCATTTGTTTTTATTTTATTAAGTTTTTTTTTTATTTTTAGTGTTATTACACGTTCTGTGATTACATACCAATCAGGTTTTGTTTGTTTTATATTTTATTAATGATAAATAAAACGATTTTGACAGTAAAAGTTTGTTTTGAGACAACCACTGTAATGAAAATGCACCTGCTGTCACGTGATTCGCTATTAAAGAATATTAACCGAAAATGGAGAAACTGTACGATCGAGGAAAAACATAAATACACATTTATATTTAGAAACTAACCGAAAATCAAGACGACTGCAGGATCGATGTTGAAATTGTCTGATAAAATACCCTATATTCGAAATCAATGTCGGTCGCTGTTTTAAAGTATACATTTAAAATTTCGTTAGTGATTTGGAAGTGACGACCTCACTGTATTTAATTTAATTGTAAGCTGTTTTTTCTAACCTCCACAGGATGCACCATTATCCAGACTTTTATAGAGTTGGGCAAGATTCACACAGGTAAACAATGAAGAAAGATTATGTTATTAATCTCATGCCATTACATGATATTAAAATTTAAATTTGGAAGCTTTTATATTGAACATAACATGTGACTTGTTGATAAATTTCCATCCACTCATTACTCACTTTATTGTTGAAATTCAGAGTCAAAACTATGTGTAACTAAATGAAATATGTTTTATATGAACATTTATACATTTGTTTTTGAAAATGTAAAGCGTCGGTAGTTGAATAACAGATCATTTGATTTTGTTTTCTGAGGTATATTTAAATGTAATATCAATGTTTGTACTGATTTTGAAAGCAATATTTCATGTGATTGTATTTATGATGTTTGCTGAAGAAACAACTATTTTGATCTGCGAATGAGTGATTCAAATTTTAATTGATGCTTATTGTATTTATGTTGTGTTTATTCCAGAGATGTTAGCCCTTTTACCAATAAAGCAACCGTCATGATATTTGCTGTAGATGTATGAGGTCAGTGACTTTTTAAATTCTACGAACACACACATTACTTATAAGACTGTCATCTACACTACTTGCATTAATGGTTGATTGATTGTATATGCAAAGACCCTTCAATTGTAGCATAATACGGAATATTATAAATACAAAGCTTTTTTATTTAAATAACCAGGTTTTGACTTGAAGAAAGGAAACAGATGGACAGATAGTATGGCACAATTAAATTTAAAAAGCACTTTTTCACAGTTTGGTAAAATAAAACTTATTTTTTTGCTAATATTTCCCCAGATTTTAACCCTAGGACAGACCCAGTTTTTTATGATCATTGTTTGGTTGGTTAATAAAAATAAGTGTTTACAACTATACCTTATTTAAAAGGATTTTAAGTTAATTCATTTAATGTTGTTTTTCAACATAAACGTTTTTTTAAAGAAGTCCAGTTTTAATTCAACAAATGACACCAAGAATTTTAACATTTGATTTAACATTTTGTTTTGATGAACGTTGTGCCTTTTATTGATGAATTATTTTTATTTTCAATATTTTAATAAATAATGAACATATTGTTTGATATTTGAAGGTGCTCAGAAATAATACCAAATCCAACACGTAGATGCAACTGTACCATGTTCTTCAGTGAATAGCGAGTACTGTAAGTAACTGTATTTCTCCAATCATAATAATCATTATTTTATTCTTTTATTTAATGAGTAAAAAAAACACATATTCAACTATGTGTGCATAACAAAGCCATTATGACTTTTTTATGCATACATAGTTGAATATGTGTTTTCTTCTCTTTTGTTCATATACCATGTTACATAGAAATAGTACATAATAAACATAATAAGTAAAAAGTGACATTCAACACCATGTAAAGAATTTATTAATTTGTAACTGATAATGAACGCCTGCGAGTGTTTCAATGTCATTAACAATTAAATAATCAACATAATAAACAAGATTAACAACAACAATTGAATTGTGAGTTAGTGTTAAAAAAGCATTAGTTCTGAATCAGTAAATAAACTATATACATTTTAAATTTCAATATGACAAATGTGAAGTAGCTACTGTAGCATTAACAACATCTGCCATTTCTTGTAATGGTTTTCAATATGAACCTTTATATGTGATATGCATGAATAAAACATAATTCATTAAGTCTCAGGGCTGAACAATGTAAAATCAATTCAGTAATTTGAAAAAAAAAATGCAAGGAATACAACAAAACTGTAACATGTGAATTTTTGTTATTTGTTCCAGATCAGCTAGGGCAACTTTCAACAAATAAGCAGATGCCAACCTTAAAGAAGAAAAGAAGAACATTCAAATGCAATACGTGAATCTATTCCTGAAGAATGTTGCTTATGCTGATGTTAGACACATTGTTGATGAAAATGTTGACATATAAATGCGTTACCTATGCATAAATTAATTTAGGTATTATCTGGGTAATACGTTATGGGCCTATAATGGCTCTTGTAATTATTAATATATTAACACAAATTTGTCATGGTACTTGACATGGTTTGCATTTATGTCAACATTTTCACCAACAACATGTTCATCATCACCATTAGCCAAATAATCCTCTTCAAGCATATCTCTTTGTTGAATCGCAAAATTGTCCATAATTACACATGCAGTTATATTTTTCACTGCAACTGCCAAGCCAGTTCTTATCCTATGATGGAGTATAGCAAATCTTCGGTTCATTATTCCAAAAGTCTGCGCCACAAGCGCTCGTGTTTTGCACAGAGCCAGAATATACTTCTCTTGATTGTGTGCTTCGGGAGTCATCATGTATTGTGTACCTGGTTATCCAGAGTCTCACAGAATGAAGCCATTATGAACTCCTGTTAAGAAATTAAACATTTTGTTCATAAATTGAGTCGATGTGTACACTTAGCAATTTTGAGGTCAAAGGTTAATGTAACAAAGGGTTTATCATACAAAATTCTTTTTCTGCAATATATATTTAGAATGAATTCATATGAATGTTAATTTTAAGGTCAACAGGTAAATGAACAATTGAAAAGGGTTCTAACAACAGTAAAAGTGCTTTGCAACTTTATTTGGATAATTTTTGGCCTTGGATAATACATATTGGTATTGGTGACATTGTATGAGAGTGAATGAAATGAACGAACGGTTAAATGTCAATGGTAATTGGCTTAAAACAAGAAATAGAATTTTCTGAAATATGGGGGATTCATATTTAACAAACATCTCTTAGCATACTGAATAATTTAGGACTTATTATGCCCTCTTCTTCGAAGAAGAGGGGGTATATTGTTTTTGGCCTGTCTGTCTGTCTGTCTTTCTGTCTGTCGAAAACTTTAACCTTGGTTGAAGTTTGGTCATAACTTTTGCAATATTGAAGATAGCAACTTCATATTTGGCCTGCATGTGCATCTCATAGAGCTGCATATTTTGAGTGGTGAAAGGTCAAGGTCATCCTTAAATGTCAAAGGTAAAAAAACACAATCCAAGGGAAGTAATAAGCTTTAAAGGGAGATAATTTCTAAACCTGCCAAATGATAAATATAAATTTCAAAGCGGCGAAATAGGGGGCATTGTGTTTCTGACAAACACATCTCTTGTTTTTATTATTGTAATCACACATCTAGTTTACATGTAATTAAAGTATTGTTATGATACAAGTTTTATGTTAATGCTTGGTCATAAGCATATACATGTTCTGTATCTGATACCTTTCTCAAACTGGTTACGTTTTAGATGACACTCCATATTCTAGCGTCATGTGTGCTGTCTGGCCATTTTCAATTCTACTGGTATTTTAGTGGACTTTAAACTATAGTGGACTGTATTTCTTTATGTATCTGAATATGTACATGCCAATGTATTAACACTGTATAGCTTCCTAGATCAGGCTATGTGTAGGGCCATTAAAAAAATACATGAATACATGACACAATTAGTCTGATGTTTTTATCAATGTTTAAAAAGCTTACTATCTATAAGTTTATTTGTCTGAATTATTGCTAGTGTTAGCCCGTAGTGTACCTTATAAGACAGTTTTGTTTGTAAACTACCATATCTGTTGTAAAATACTCAAAACTAGTGTATTGTTATCAAAATATTGATTGAATAATACAGCTTATGTAAATTTTCAGTAGAATGTTTGTGCTATTGAAAACAGATATTCCTATATTTTGCAATTTAATATAAATATTTACAGTTTCAATAAATTGCTGTGGATATTTGTTCGTCAAACTATTATGTATGTTTCAGTGCCCATTCTAGAATTAAAAAATAATGTGGGAATTTTACTGATAATTCTTATATTACAAAAATGTATGACATTTTTCTTTCTTTGTCTATGTAAAAAATCCCCCTCCCATGCAAAATATGGGGGGATCTTCAATAAAAGGGGGTGAATCCCCCATCCCTCTTCCTAGAATATTCACTGATGTACAGTAATTGCATTTCCTGTTAGCAATTATCTAGTACTACATAGTTCACAGATTTGCTAAACATGTTTTATTCATAATAAATTTCAGAATATCAAGTTGTTACATCACTGCTTTTACTACTGCAAATATTGCATGCCCCTAAAGACCATGATTCCCATATCCATTAATTACATGAACACATATACTACATATGAACATTTACAACGATTTAGTTAGGAAATGTAAATACAATTAAGTTAGCATGCCTGAATCATTCCTTCAGCACAACATCTCTATGTCCGTAACATTAAAAGCAAGTTTGCTATTAAAACTGCAAAAATTGGTGAATGAGACATGGAGCAGAAAAGTAAGTATCAATGACATTCAGACTGAGTGGTGGACGAACAGTATTCTTATAATTCTCCACCCGGTTGGTGGGGATTTTAGAAAAACACATAAATATACAGATGCGGAGGATACAATGCTATACACCTATGATAAGTGAAATAAAAAAAGGATAGAGAAATATATCATTAGGTAATCATTACACTGTGATATCCCATAGAGGGACACGCATGTACTAAATTACATTATTATACTATCATTGTGATAGATACCATTTAAAAGCAGTGTTAGTAATCACAATGTCATAATTATCAAAAATTCATTTAAAGTTAAGAACGAGGATGTATAATATTACAGTTTCAGTGAATTTCCAATGAAATGACATAAACATCCAATTAGGACTATATTCGGGCCCTTGTTTTAACATATGCTCAATCTCTTGTGAACTTGCCTCTGGCATTAATGCATATATTAATGTGTTATACAATGAATACAATAAATAATTGATTTTAAAATAGTGTGTAAATCATTTTATTCTACAACCTCACATGAAATCATTGATGGTTATGACTGCATATATTGTTTATGAAACAATGACGACAATGGCCCCCACAATGTATGCAACTGAATGATTTCCCTTGGATAAGTTGTCACAGTCAAGGTCATTTGGAAAACAAACTGGAATAACTCACCGGCAATGGACTGAAATTTGGATGCATCGTGAGACCGATGATTGGACGTTTAGCGTCCCCTATAGTCAGCTGAAAGATTCAGTTGCCATGGCACGAAGGAAAACGCTTAGCAGCTTCATTTTTGACCTTTTCGCACAACAAATAAGCATAGCGCATCTCACAAACAGCCATCTTGGAATCTGTAAGAATTACTCTAAGTATGCTCCGGAGCATTCTTAGAATCCTAAAGAAAATTCTCTATTCTTAAGAATTTTCTTTATCAATATTCGTTGGTGAATTAGACTTAAGACTTTTTTCTTGGACTCAAGAATTTTCTTTATTTTCAAGTCTAAGAATTGCTAAAGAATTGTTGGTGAATACGGGCCTTGGACTTCGACGAAATGAATTCAAATCATTCTCCAATTATATTGCAAATTAACTTCGAATCCTAAAGCGAGTTCCAGTGCTGGGATACTTCTTAAGTAACATCAAAAAGTAGTTTTGTATAAAGCGTATTCAAATCATCCCCATGGGTTCAAAACTGAACACGCCCATTTTTTTTTTTAATATTGACGTTTCAGCAAAATAAGTTCTGTTTGTTAAGCTCCATTTAGCACAACGTGCTCGTGGTGAACGTTTGTGATCGCATTTTTTCCGTCGTTCGTCGTGCGTGGTTAACATTTACCTTGTTAACACTCTAGAGGGAGGTCACATTAAGTGTATGATTTTAATGAAACATGGTCAGGAGATTTATTCCGATAATATCTTGACTGACTTAGATACTGGATCACATAAGTCATTGGGACGCATTAAAGAAAAAACTTGTTTAAACTCTGGAAGTCACATATAATGTCCGATCTTCATGACACTTTGCCAGAATGTTTTTTCTTTTTATAGTTCGGTTGAGTTTAAATATGGTTCCTGACCGTTGAATAACATTGTCGCCAGATAGCGGGGAAGTCTTTATGTGGTTATAGTAAAACTGAATAAGCACACTGGAAGTCACAGTACTAGTCAAATCTTCATGAAACTTGGTCAAACATGTGTTATAAAGATAGATCGGCCAAGTTTAAAAAAGATTATGGTTCGTCGAAAAACGCGGACGCCAGAGGCGGCATAGTTTTCCTGATACGGTTATAGTGAACCCTTGTTAACACTCTAGATATCACATTGTAAGTCAGAACACTTGTTTCATGACATCTCGGCCGAGTTCGAAATTGTTTAGTTTCGTTGACAAACAAGGTCGCTAGAACGCTATTTTAGCACGAGTTATTGGCATATTTTCATGAAATTTCAGAACATTTTCCCCAGTGAAATCTCGGCTTGGTTTGAAACCGGGTCATGTTGGCTCAATACAAGGTCACTAGGTCAAATTAAGAAGAAACAGGTTAATACTCTAGAAGTCAATTGTTTGTAAAATCTTCATGAACATCGGTCAAAACATATGTTTAATGATATCTCAGCCGAGTTCAACAATAAAAATGTGATTAGAAATTAAATGTCGTTGTTTCATAAAGTGATTTTATTATTTTGAAATCCACCTTGTCAGAATAGTCTTTTTACTTCGGGTCTCCGGTGAGCGCCTTAGGGCCCATGACCCTTTTGTTTTCTCTGAGCCTATACGGGACGGATGAAGCATACTTTATCAGAAGCATTTATATTTGCTTCGAGAGAGTTTCGTCAGTTCATGCCAACGATGTAAACATTGACCAGGTCAGAGGTTTAACTGTTTTAAAAAGACGTATATAAAAAGGCATAACAACAGTCTTCTCTCGACCACTGCTGTGGTATGAAGTGTGTGACAACAGATGGTGGCTTTCAATTGATGAAGTGGTGTCAAACCGACCCTAACAGAGGGGTCACAATGTTAATAAAGATAACAATATAACTTTAAAAAAATCTGCTTTTATTAATATTAACGGTGGCGTCGTTCTCTTGCTAATATTTCTGCCAAATTAATCCACATTTGTTTTCGTGAATAATATGTTGTTTAGGTGTCTTATGAATGCCTGGTCAAACATGGGCTCATCGACTTTCGTCTATTCCGAGTGCATACATTACTAATGACCGATTCTTCGCAAATATTTTCTACGTCCGATATGTTGTAGGGTGATCAAATAATCTGTTATCCGAGATGTATTCTTAACGTCGACTAAACACTCTTGGGTCCGAGATTCACGTTGCCGAATTGAACCCTTTATTATAAAGTGCACATTAATATCGCAGTATTTCAACGCTGATTTACTTTTCAAAGACATTCCTTTTTTAAATTATATATTTAGTGTATGTTGCTGTCGCATTTACATCATTTAAGCGTTATAGTGTATTCATTACATGTCATTAGTAAGTATAATATATTTTAAGAAAAGCATAGGAAAACGTTTTCGCATTCTATTTCTATAGATTGCACCCTGAATGTTATGAACAAATAGCTTAGTTAAAATCTTACGAGATCAATAAACTCGATTTCAGAACAGAGGTATCTGATTCGAAAAGATCTATGTTTTATTACACATATCTTTGGACTTAGGTACACCTTACGAAGACATGATACAAGAGTAGACCATAGACCACTCATTTTAGTAATTTATTACATGTAGAATGATAGTATAGAATTTGTTTTAGTCTAAACCTACTTATTTAAGCTCGATTGCATCGAAAGCCCAAGGCTTATATGGAACGCTCTCGAGTCCGTTTCCTGGAACAATAACCAGTACTTGGTGTCTTTGTGGGAGATGTAAAGAACGCTCCAACTGTGGGGATCGAACCCGTTAACTCCCGATCGCTAGGCGGACACACATTATTTTGTTTTAATGTACACATATAATAAATACTGGTATACATGTTCGTATACGAATAACAAAGGGCATTAATACAAATTTTTTGGGAACGTAGGGACGACCTAACTCAGCAACTTAGCTTAGTCGATGGTGTTCATGCACATTGAAATCTTTAAGTGTGATGCAAGAGCACACGACACACAAGCACACACACATGGCATGGTACACGCATAAGAAGTAATACTATACACAACACATAATACTATGATGAAATGTTTACAAACATTGACAAAACGTGTAGAATTGCATATTGGAACATAGCATGCAGATATTATTTTAAACAAAAATATGTTGTATTTGTTTACATAAATAATCGTAAAACAGTACGTCATATTATGTATATAAATTACTACCGAAGTTTTTTCAAAATAATACAAATTATATCTAAGATTTCAGTGCAAGTGACCAACATATTTAATGCTTATAATATTACTACGCGTCAAGTTCACTTTATTGACAAATATGTATTCATTTATTCAGGATTAATATACATTATTCAGTCGCTCTACATATTGAGTCAAGCACTTAATGATATACACAAATTAGCAACACTTGATAATATTTTAAATATCTTAACATTTTTTAAACATAATTAATATACCCACAAAGAGAACAATATAAAGAAATCGCATTGGTAATGAAACTAATTAATAATAATAACACCATGAAGTTAGAATATACGAGCTGGATTTAACATAACTATGATGTATGTACAATCATGGAATAAGCTATGAATGCTACCATATTTGTAATAATTATGCATAGTTCTACGTACATGCACTCGTAAATAATTTACATTGGTAAAATTCGTTTAATTGTAGGCTATTGATCAATGTAAATGTCTATTTTTAACACAAGTTATTGTATATATTGTATGCGCATTGATTTAACATTATTATTTATAAATTGTTGAAAGTATATTAATTGGCAAATAACATTACATAGATGTGGCGTGTTCTGAGAAAACTGGGCAAAATGCTTGTGCGTAAATTGTCATCCCAGATTAGCCTGTGCAGTCCGCACAGACTAGTCAGGGACGACAATTTCCGCTTTTATGGAATTTTTGGTTTAAATGATGTCTCTTCTAAGCGCAAATCCAGTTTAGGCGGAAAGTCTCGTCCCTGATTAGTCTGTGCGGACTGCACAGGCTAATCTGGGATGACACTTTACCGCATGCATTTTGCCGAGTTTTCTCAGAACACGCCACATATAGCTAATGTATAAATATATGGGCACACCTGAGGCTTTCTTGTTGATGACAAAATCTGTCAACAAGATATTTTTTATAGATATTTCCATGTACATAACATGATAAATATTGCCATACATATCCTATATTTTAAAGTAAATTTGTGTATATATAATATGAATATTTACATACAATAGGATCACTAAATTACATGCATTGACGTGTTAAATGCACATTCATTGATATTAAAATTATTATTTGCATGCTTTCAACAATCAACTTGCATTAAACATGTATTTGAATTATAATAACATGTTATCAGATAGACATCGAATTGTTATTATTTATGTTATATAGTATTAGTTGATTTAGTGGATAACAAGAAGCATACGAAAATAAATGACTTTGTGTTTCGGTAGATGCCATTGCATGTAACAATGACTCGTGAACTTAAAAAGCCGATACTGTAATTTACATCAAACTTGATACAAGATCATTATACATTAGATTTGCTACATTTATAAAGTAAGATAGGTTAAACAGCAAAGTTACTTTGATGATTTGTATGTTTATAGAGTAGGAGTAAGTGTGCAAAGTAGAACAATATCGTCTATTTGATTTTGAACACAAACGTGAAGATATTTTCGTATGCCACTTGACTCCCAGTTTATGATTGTGTTGGCCATCCATCACATGTCTCTGTTCCAGTTACAGGCGACGTAGATTCTATTTTCAGATGTACGAATTGTAATTATATCATTATCTGCACAGGTATCTATTGTTCTTCAATTACTGTGCATATCCGTGTTGACTGCGTCAACACCTACTATCAGTACAATTGCTGGTAGAACAGTGTGTGGTAAGGTCAGTAGCATACACGATGGAGTACTTGCTTTTTCTTTTCCCAAACCATTTATTGCGTTCTATAAGCCATTTTTTGAGAGTTAGTTTTAGGATAATGTCATTGATCTGGTAAACCTTTACACATCTAATCACACAACCGTTTTATTTCTGTAAGTTTTAATACATCTAAAGAAGATATTTAGTTTTTTGATCACCCATTTCAAGCCACAAATGTTATACAAATTTTTACACCGAGATTGGAAACGTCTGACAGTATTTTCGCTGAAGCGACGTCTGTTTAAATTTATATTAGCGTCCCGATTGTTCAACTGAAAGAAAATGTGTGCTAAATATTAAGAGATTGTAATGTTAACAATTGGGTTAAAGTCAATAAATATATTTTAATAAGTTCGATTGCCAGAACATATTCTGTCGATAACGTAGTTTAACGAAGTTTTAGCACAAAAGAGATGAAGGTTATTGTTTATTGTAACATTAAGTCGATCCTTCATATTGTCAAAGTACTACATTTCTCGTGTTTGTGTCTGTTTTGTTTTCCGTTCTGTACATGCTTGTTCCTTTATCATTCATCCTTCTTGGCTAAGTGTTAGGTTTGAGGCTCTGTTATCTGGATTAAACTCCCAATATTATGCTTTGTTTTGATAATTCCAAGATGTTGACCCCTGTTTTATTTATGTTTTATGTGTTTAAAGCATGTTTCCTGTAGGGTTTTATGCTTTTGTAATGTGCAAGACTGTTTGGCAATGGTAAAATTAATGACCTTGTACTGATAATATTGTTTCTCTCTTCTTGGTGCAGCTTGCTGTCAACTTTGTATATATTGGAATACTATTTTTGTTCCATTTTTGTTATACATACATAATATAAATGGATTAAAAGCACAATGCATTTCAATAAAACAATTATTTTAAATACTACAAAGTTATATTATTATATTTTCGTACTACACGTTGCTTTGTTTCGTACCTGTTTGTATAACAACATTCTTACATTTTAATACACATATATATATCACAATAAAGTAATTGTAAACGTAGTTGAAGCATTAAAAGTAAATAAAAAAACAAAATACATTCTTACGTGTACAGAAACCATGTTGCATCCTGAACCCATCGTGACATTGAAGAGACCCTACGCAAGATCCGTTAACGTGATGACACATGTCACAGTGACAGTCCTTATAGCAGCTTTGTCCGTAGAAGCCAGCTGTACAGGCTGTGTAACAAAAATAGAATGATCTATAAATATAAGAGTATCACAGTAGTGAGAAATAACACTCGACGTCGCCGGTCGTCATATATAGCAAGTTGTAAGATTTTATTTGGACATGTCGGGTTTTGACCTTAGATGCATGGAGCACAATATATTGTTACATACCAAATATGTATCCTTTTATTTATGGTTTCTGAAGCAACATATTTGCAAAATATTTGATATACAAGTCTTTGTAAAATAATGACATCTTATGTGTTGCGAGTTATTTTTTCTTTCATTCAATGAAGCATAGTAGAGGGCTATTATACAATGTTACATACCAAATAAATTTTGTCGTCTTTTAGGTTTCAGAGATGCATTTTTTTCGAATAATGTATTTCATTATAGGATATACATCCAAAATAGAGAAGGGCGTATTCATTTTGTAATGTTTAACACAGAACAATAAAATAGAGCATATAAACAGCTGCTTATCATTATGAGAAGTGCATGCAAGCTTCAATTGTGTTCGTTAACAGGTATGGGGGAATTTATGCCGAAAAAAACATGCGGCTAGTGACAGACCGAATGACAAAAATAAAAAAACGATGGACAGGCAGACAGACGTTAACTATGATTCCAGTACGCCCCATTCTACTTCGCAACGGACGTATAATAACGGGACAATTATATCAGAGACAAATCCTATGATCACTAATTTAAGCAACCAACGGTTGAACATACGCAACATACAAACAAGAAATGTCTTTAAACAGATGATTGGCGTTGAATTAATGCTTATGTCATCGTTGTCCTAAACATACAACTACATGATAAACATCGCCGATTTGCGTACATTAGGAATTCACAAGAATTATCGAGCATAAGCTTGTTCGGTCACTATTACCCATAATCAATTCATCATAACTAATATCTGAAATAATTAAAGATGCACTTATGTTAAACGATATATTGAACACATCAGTCGTTTTGAAACTTGTGACTGTATGCAAGATGCAACCTACCTACCTACATCGAATTGCACAATATAAACACAGCGAAATACCGCTGCAATAGCAGGAGTGAAACCGTATTGTAGCACGCGGTCATTTATTTATGTTAAGACACCGATTTCCAAACCGTGCGACACACTAACAAAGCACGAGGCGTACCACACCTACAAAAGAAACACAAAGACATACATACAACTTCATGAACAACTTTTTAGTCGCGATACTTTATTTTTTTTTTAAACCTTTAACTGAATAATGTATTATAAAGGCCCAACTATAAATAAATCTTTATAAATAGTACAGGGCGACCACAATTTTACCACAATTAGTACATTCATACCCTAAAAGCGTTTGAATACAAACAGCCGCGCGCTACTGATAAAAAGAGGTTTTTTATGATTTGTTTTTTAATTCATTATGAGCAGCAGTTCAAAACATACAACCCTTGATTGCATGCTGTAAATGTGACGAAAACATACAATATTCTTCTAAGTTGAAATCGAGGATGTAATATTAGTAGCTAGAAAACATTGTAAACTCCGCTCCAATGATGACAGGTACAATTTGGCTGTCAGCTATCAAATAATGTTAATCTTACCAACGCTACAGTTACTTTCAGTCCACCCAGGCGCACATTGATCATCTGAACAGTGGCCAGAAACATGGTCACAGCTTGCTCCGGGTAGGCAATGACAATGGGAGGAGCAATTGTTACCAAACAGGCCTTCATCGCATACTGTTAAACGAGGCAAAGAATACAGAATAACGTAAAGTTATAGTACGAGGAGTTACATTGGTAACAATCAGTGATAGTGAAAAGATTAACGTGTCTATAATGCATGTTATATACCGGTCAATCGTATACTTGCTTTTACACGTAGATATATGAACACAGTTGTTTCATGCAAACTACATTTAATGAACACCATTATAAACGTTAATCGAAAACGTAAAAGAGTTCATTATCAATCGACGATTTTTAATCGTACCAGTATTACAGTTACGGAGAGTCCATCCAGGTGCACATTGGACATTAGGACATTGGCCATATATATGGTCACATTTTCTCCATGTAGACAATGACAGGGAAAGAAGCAGTTGTTACCAAAATAGTCTGGGGCACAGGCTTCAACAATCGAACACAACATAGTTTTAGAGAGAAAATATCATAAGTTAAATGTATGTGTAACAAGTTTCGCATTGTATTCAACATCATGACAATTTGTTTGCATTCATTGACATCAAAGCATACTTCATAATTAGTTATTTAGTTGCCATCAAGTGTCAATATTAAATCTTATCAACGCTACGGTTGCTTTAAGTCGACCTAGGTGCACGTAGGTGTTTCGCACAGTAACCAGAAATGTTGTTACTTATTTCTCCGAGCAGAAAATCAAAACGGGAGGAGCAGTTCTTACCAAACATGTCTAGATTGCAAGCTGTGAAAGTCGAACCGGAGAGATTACACACGTAAGCGAAATATATTAACTTATTTTCCGAAGTGTAAAAAAGTGAAAATTCACGGAAGATGGCGGACATACAAAAATGATCAACGTGATATTGGTCGCCCGTTAAACAAGACTTTAACAAAACACTTGACATGTTTGACAATACACATTTTAAGATTATAATTCATCAAGAACCAATAAGATGATAATCCGCATGTTGTTACGCACCTATTTTACAGTTGTCATCCGTCCATTCAGCTGCGCATCGATTATTGGGACAGCCACCGTCCGAATGGTTGCAAGTGACATTGTTGAGGCAATGGCACACATTGGAGCAATTAGAACCAAAGGTTCCAGGTTTGCAGGCTGCAATCATAAAACGCCGACTATTTTTAAATCAATTAAAGCGTTAAACGCTGAAATAATAAGGCTTTACATAACCTTAGCTTAACATCCAGTGAAGATATAATACGTTTTTCAAGAAAACTAGTTCTTCCTGAATAATGGTTAAAATTCGGGTAATTTATGCATGAACAGTTTTTCTCATATTATTTCTGGTATACATTACATATATCCCTTATTGTCAAATTGATCGGCCCTTTTTATTGTATCGTGACTTTAATTAGAACACTTGAAAAAACCCTCAAGAAGTGCAGGACATTTTATGTTTTTCAATTTTTAGAAGTTTGAATTTATTTACTGTTTATAAATGACAACTACGATGATCTTTTTCATGATTTCCGGTTTTCATTGGAAAGTAGGTCATGTTTACTCCAGGGTGATGCTATGAATTTTAAATTACGTAACACATCATTGTGTTAGTTTGTTTATGGCTTAATATTAGGTTTATCAAATGTTTTATAAGCTGCTTATTTGTGAAAAAAATGTAAACATGTTTTAAGAATAACATGAGAAAGAGTTTCGTTTTTCCATTAATAAACTATTTTTAGAACAAGCAATTGCGCATAGTGACACACCTTAGCAACCAATCGGAAGGGCCGATACTTTGAGAAACTGTGTACATGATACAGAATACTACAGGAGCTAAGACTAGACGCTTTTTTGTCATAATTGCAATACAGTTTTTGTTGTTGTTTCCAAGGATACATTAAACTGTAAATTGACATACAAAACATTTTAGTTTTTTAATATTTTCACTTGACATATTTAGATGTATTCATTAAGAGGGCCGATATCACGGTTACACATCTTAATGTTGATTTTTACCGATTTCTTTTGGGGCTGTGTTAGGTTTTGTTACTGGCTAGTGATATTAAAGACAAATATACAGTTAATATTACTCGCTCGCAAACAGTCGGACATACTTATAATAGAAGTTATTACTGACTGCATCTGCATTACTCGGATATTTTTTTTTAACAAAAGCACACACTAAGAAGCAGATATAAATAGTGCATAAATATTCACATAAAAATCGTTAATAATTTTGAGGATCAAAGTTGTAAGATTATCATTCATCACGAGTGAATTAGATGAGAAACCGCAAGTTGTTACGTACCTACGCTACAGGTGTCATGCATCCATCCAGCCCCGCATTGGTTATTTGGACAGCTACCATCAGAATGGTTACGAGTTAAATGGTTAAAACAATGACACCTATTGGAGCAGTTAGAACCAAAGGTGCCAGTATTGCATGCTGCAATCATAAAACATCGATTCATCAATAATCAATCAAAGATTTGTACGCTTCAAAAATGCTGCTTGCATTATATTAGAAACCGAACGATAGTGTCTACCTACGCTACAGTTGTCATGCTTCCATCCAGCTACGCATTGGTTATTGGGACATGTACTTTTCGAATGATGACATGTTATATTGTCGTGACAATGACATATTGAGGAGCAGTTAGTACCAAACGTACCAAGGTATCAGGATGTAATAATAAAACGTCGATTCAGCTATTGTTAATCAAAGTGTTGAACGCTGAAAGACTGCGGCTTGCTATAACTTTAGTTTTATATCAAGAAAGATGTAAGGAGATGTTTCAGAAAACTAGTTCGTCGTAAATAATGGATCAAATTCATGTAATTTATTTAAGACAAGTTGTGTATTGTCATATCGAATTTTATACATCTTTTGACAGAAGTACTAACGACTGAGGCTGTCGCCGAAGTCTGCAAACGATCAGTTTTATCGTGTTATCACATCTGCAAACATGTTATGACCTTTTTGGTATTATTTTTTATGTGAACTTATTTCAATCGCAAAACTTATCAAAAAGTCCATAAAAATGCAATACATTTCAAGAGTCAAACGTACTCAATAAGTGTTAATCTGTCGCAATCTTTCTAATGATATAATGTAGCATACGTTCATTACAGGCGAGTTCTCTCCAGCCGTCTTTACATATAGCAGTCATTCATGTGCCCGTGACACTTTCACATAAACCCGAAACACAATTACACTCTTTTGAACGGTTTGCACCGTATTTTCCGAGTAGACAGTCTGAAAATATGCCATTTGATAATCAACGCATAGTCCATTAGTTGTTATAAGGTATAATTAGCAATAATTGTAGCTTAATTAAATGTTAAGGTACTGTCGGCATACATAATAACAATTTAGTTTAGAGCTGTAAATACAATAATGATGTTAATGTTGTTTCATGTGTTATTTCTAGACTCTTACTCTAGCGGTAGTATTCTTCCATGATCAACTGGACTGCACAACCTATTTTGTTACATGACATATATATCATAGAAGACCCAAGGACTTCCGCACTAAATGTGTGACCGAGTAGTTTGTTTACGGGAAGTAAATCGGACTTAACACGAACAACCCGGCGTCGAATAACGCTGAGGACTCGTTGTTATGTTTTATTGTTTAAACATGTTGTTAATAAAACTAACAAAGTACACCATTTTATTTAAATCAATATATAGCGACGGATGCGATAAACGCCAACAAAAAACGACTATGTGTTGTATTGATAAATACATGTATTGTTTGAAGCTTATTGAAAACAGCAAAACAGTAAAATCTAAAAATGTGTCGGTTAGACACGATTGCTTTTGTCTGAGACTCCCCATATGTTGAATACGATTCTGATAAACTAGATATCGGAGTAATGTTACATTTTAATGTATACAAGACTGGTGAATGAAGTTCAAACCTTTATATTTAAAACGGTATAATAGCACCCATTGCTCAAACGCTNTTAAAAAAATCGACCGACTAACAGCGAAACAATGGGACGGGAAGACAGACACGTCCCATTTTCAACAAGGAAAATAAATGTTCTCCTGTAAAGGCATTCAATAACCGTGCAGATAATAATGCTTTAGAACTTTAGAGCAAAATACGGAATGAAGAACAATGTCATGCTCAACAGCGGTATGGTTTATGTTTGTTGTAACCAACATTTTTTTCTATCATGAGCCTTAAACGATATGTATAAGTTTTCATATAGTCCATGTCCTGATTGTTTTGTGTATAAAGGACTGCAAACCACATTATATTGGTCGCTTGCATATGCGCATAGTATCCGAATCACAAAGGCAAAAGTGGCATTGTTTACATATGCATAGAATACATTAGATATTAGATTAGATATTTAACAATACAAGAATTGATAAAGGATACCGGTACCATGTTTAAACGATTACACACTAGAAACGATGTAAAAATCAAAATAAGCAAACATATCCATGGTGCTCGTATCCATGTGTTCAACCAGTAAAATAATTGTGATATAACATCTCAAAAAATATAACTAAACACCTCATTTATTGAAATAAAGCACAATAAATTGTTCAGTTATTATTATAATTCGAAAACAGACAGCTTCAAAGCACTTTACGTGCTTGTTATTATTATAATTCGAAAACAGACAGCTTCAAAGCACTTTACCTGCTGGTTATTATTATAATTCGAAAACAGACAGCTTCAAAGCACTTTACCTGCTTGTCGGTATATCATAATCTCGCATATAGTCATATTGGTATTTGTTGTCATGCCAACCGAAACTCGTACAGCATACACTTCGCTAGGAGGAGCCAGTATTGTCGTCGCAACAGTCCCGGTTTTCGAAGTGAACGCAACGTCCTGAAGTAATTGATCCTGTCCTCCCAGTGACAATGTTATGTTGTTAAACTGAGCCATTGAATCTATAAACAAGTAAACACATGTTACCCTTGCAAAAGACTGTACTTTTGACTTCATTATACAATAACAAGGTGTTTGAATTATCTTCTTTCCTTAACTTACTTCATGTTATACACAGCTCTAAGCATTATAAAATATAGGTGTACAGTAGTATCCATTTAACACTATGAAACAATAACTGCGTCTGCTGGAAATAGTAACAACATTTCATTATTTAATTTTAAATATGGAGGTTGACGAATATTTTTCAGAACTCAATCCCCTACGCTTCTCAATTCGATGACAAATGGCAATATGCTGTAACGGTTGGAGTTAATGATGACTTTGACAAAATCAACCTTGTTTCGAATATAATAGAAGACCAACTGTTGCACAGTCATGGATTGTTCAAAATGGGAAAACATATTCGGCCAGATAATATAACGCATGGACATTAATTGCATGGCGCCATCACTCCTACCCAACCACTACATTGTATGAACATGCATATGCTGAAAAGCGGATGTATTCCAAACGAAATGAAAATAGGAGAAAAAATAAATTACACAAGAGTGGTCACAAAAGGAAGGACGATCCAAACAGTTATTGATAGTTTCATGAAAGTCCAACTTATAAAAACTGTATAAGAGGATCCTACTTGACCGCAGTAAACGCAATATTCTGGACATAATAATACAGATTGAAATGTGGTTTTGCGGACCAGCTAGTCTGTGTTATGATGGGTTTCGTGCTCCGATAATGTCTTTATTTCGCATGAAAATCTCGGCCTTACGTATGCTACTTGAACGCTGGACAGGAATGTGACCGGGTGTAAGTAACACGAGGGCCTGTGTTACAAGCTATTGCCATTAAATATTGGCCTTTATAGAAATACTGTTTCTCTACGCAAATGTGCTGCAACACAACATCTGTATCAAATACCATGGGTTGTTTTAAAAGAACTTCCAGTACTTACAAACCTAGAACCCGCGCATAGATGTGTGCAGGGATTCAAGACAAGTAAACCAACATACTTCAACCAGTGGAAAGCGAATACCACGATGATAAAGTTAAGGTCATATGCCATCTTGGCATGCTTAGTATCATATAGAATTAAATTGTGGTGACTTCAGAGTCACATTCTCTCGGAACATTTGATATCACCAAAGAATTGCTCCCTGCTGTTGGATATAGTCAGTTACTATCCAAGCCTTTTGGTATGTATAAGATACATAGTAAATAACATCAGATTAATGAGGTAACGTTGCATTTTCCTGTTATCCTGAAGAAGCCTCATAAAGCTGTTATGTGAGTGTGTCTACACGTTCATTGACAATATCCGATTAAATTCATTGATCGCACTAACACGATCAAACCGTTATGTGTTGAAATTATGCGCAAACATTAAGACTGTAGTTTTTTTAATGTTGATATAACGTTAGCATTGAAATTGCGATACGAACTGATGAAAGGATCCAGTTCAAATATAGTATTAGAAATCCTATTCAAAGCGGTTGGTGCTGAGTGGTGTAAGCAAAACGGAATGTTTGGATTTTAATATGTTTGCAATTTTCATTGAAATTATCATGTATAGTTTTAAGGTCTTAAAGATAGCATAGCATTTTCAAAGTTCGCCTGCATACATGAACATGTAAATCGAGCATTCGTCCTGTTTGCTGCTAAGGTAGGTGTTTTTCTAAATGTCGCTGTCGTATACGAATACGCATACAATCTAAGTGGTGTGGTCAGTGTGTGTTAGATTGTTAACATTTGAAATACAAAACTTAAATAATAATTCAAATTATAATCTATCAATTACATATATTATCAACATATTAACGTTTCTATAATTATATTGACTCTGATGTCTTCCTCATTATTACGTTAGTTTATTATAAGCATTAATTGTATGTATGATTGCACGTTTTCGTATGCCTGTATTAATTATTGTAAATACTTTGTGTAAATATGTTATGCTTACCATGCATTAAAGGAAATAAATATATATATGAAGCGGATTTATAAACGGCGAACTGGTGTGCTAGTATAATACATATTATGTGTAATATTAAGATCACTAAACCCATATATGAAACTCTACGCACCGTTATCTGTACGCCCTAGAACTAGAATCGTTTCCACGAGATAAGTCTTGTCCAGTGTCAGTTGCACCCATGCCGGTCTCTCAAAAGCTGCGCAACATCCACAATCGTCAGCACGGCCTCGGGTATTTGCAATACCATCGTTCACATTATCTGCAGTCCAGTTCTGGTATGGATCCCCGTATGATGTCAACGCAATGTGAGACTTAAGGATCAGGATGGGGTCTGATAAACAAATAAACAGTTCGGATCATACAAATATAACTATAATTTAATAAAACATATGTTTATCGTAAAGCGTGTCTTTGTAGATGTAAGTGTAATATTGTATTGTAGTGTGTGTCTTTCGTTTTATCAGTAAGCATATGATTATGCTACGAATGTCTTTTTAATGTTGTTCCCACACTATCTACGGACTGATTTTATCATGTGTATATGATATGAGTTTGTGGATACTTTTGTAGATAAACTTCATGCAATTTCTGCTAAATAAATTGTAAATCAACGAGGTGATGCTTTCTTTGGGCTGTTGATCTGGATTTCGGATACCATAGTAGAACACATTCATGAAAGTAATAGGTATATGCAAGATCACCAAAATAGGCGTATCGGCTTTACATATGCCATCAGCTCTTACACATTATAGGTCGCTCGGAGCTATAGAAAATATGTATGTGTGTGTATTTCAAATTGTGTGAGGTTCTTCTGCGCCTTATACTGCATTATGTGCGATTTCCAGCTTTTTGTTTTTTTACTTAAAGATTTTAAGTTTAGTGCGGTTTTGTGCTGTGGTGGGAAGCCAGAGTATCCGGTATGGTGACCACCAAGCTGTCGGGAACGGGGATTTAGCCCAGGTCGCCTAGGTGAGAAGCGCGAGTACAAACCACTGCGTTAACCGGATATACCGGACATATATGTATGAGAAGCAAGTCTCTATTGTATAGGACATGGTGATGTATTGACATTTAAAAACATATTAACACATACACTTAATAGTGGATATAATGTTCGATAAACGAATACACATAACTAGAATAAATACAAATATAATGTGCGACCAGGACCATAATATATACTTTCCTTGCTCTAGACCAGAGTGTACTGTAAGGTATCTGTCATAACAGTAATACGATACGTATATGCTCGTCCACTCATTTCAAACACATCAACTCATTCATTATATCTTCTTGTCCAATTGTCACTTTAAATTCTAGAAAATAATATTTCAATATGTTTTGTTAAAATACTTACCTAAGGTCGATTTAAAAGTTTATACTTAAGCATGGCTTTATGTTTTTTTGAATATTTATACACAAATAGTTAAATACGTATATTGAATTTAAATAAGAAAACGAAAGGGGCATTCGCTCATATCTTTTAATTTTCCAGCAAAAGAAATGTAGTAATATAATCATCTTTCAGCCCGTTCGTCCATCTTGCTGTTCGTCCGTCCGTCTGTCTTTTTGCGTCGCTTCTTGTGCGGAGTATACTATAGGAAGACTGGAAGGCATTTAAATAACACTTCAAATAAAGTAAGAGGGTTTAAGAAAGAGTGCATAGTACACGAACCATATTCTATAATCGGGATTTATGAAGTATATGCCCCTAAGTCAATTTAATTTTGCGGAGCATAACTCCCTTAGTATACAATATTTTAAAATAAAACTTGGTACATAAATATAAGACATTAAGAGGAAGAGCAGATTACAAAAAACCATAACTCTCGTATTAGTATTCTTGCTTAATTTGTTAATGTCATTTTCTTCGTCTTGTGCGGTGCATTAATTAAGGCGCATGAAACGGATTCAATTGAAACTTAATATACTGTTACTGGACTTAGCAGAGAATAGAAGAGTACACGCGTCATACTTTTCTATTCAGGTATTACAGTGTTATTTCCTTATAGAAATTTATCTTGTTCAAGGCATAAATCACTTAGCGTTGAATGTATTTAAATTAAGCTTTGTTCAGCGAAAGCAAATATTGGAATTGAATGCAGGTAAAAGAACTACAACTTGTTTTTCAGTAGTGTTAGAGTTATGCGCGTTTGATTACTTTATAAAGTGTGTGTCTTGAGTGCAACAAAACTCTTCAAGTGATCTATACGTAAATCTTCATATTAAATGGCTTATCTATATTTGTTTGGAAATGCCGAGTAAAACGATCAGATGTTTAAGGATTAAACTGATTTACAATAATAAATTATGGTTTCATATTATTTGTTGTGACATTATTTGTAAGTAAACAATATCGCTCACTCATGGATTTGTTTCAAGCTAGATATTTTATGAATATTTAGCGGTGTTTACTTAGTTTAAGGATATATGATAATTTACATAACTAAAACCGGCTTTAAATCCGGTATTAAACAGAATCTATTTCTGATACGGTATGTGTGAAAAAGGAAAACATTAAACTTAAAACCACAATATTACACCATGACATGTGTAACTAAGTAAACACTTATGTATTAGTTCACATATACTGAACTTAAACGATACCTATGCCAGATCCTTTTTACTAAATATCTCGAATAATAAACACTCAAAGCTTTTATGAAAGGGTGATGCATTTGTAATCATAACATTATTAATAAACAACAAGAACTACTTCTACTACTACTACTACAACTACTGAATAAGAAGCAGATAGAAAAAAGATGATGATGATGATGATATTATGATGACGGTGCTACTTCTGCTGTCAGCGATGGTGTTGATGTTTTGGTTGTTAATTAATGAAAAATGAAGTAGAAGAAGAAGAAACAGATGATGATGATAATGGTGAGAATTAGAACGGTGGTAGTGGTGATAATGATGATGATGGTGATGATAATTGCGAGAATTATAATGCTGGTGGTGGTGGCTGTGGTAGTTGATGGTGTTGATGGTGTTGATGGTGTTGATGATGATGATGATGATGATGATGATGATGATGATGATGATGATGATGATAATGATGATGATAATGATGATGATAATGATGATGATAATGATGATGATCATGATGATGACCATGATGATGACCATGATGATGATAATGATGATGATAATGATGATGACCATGATGATGATGATGATGATAATGATGATGATAATGATGATGACCATGATGATGATGATGATGATGATAATGATGATGATAATGATGATGATAATGATGATGACCATGACGATGATTATGATGATAATGATGATGATAATGATGATGACCATGATGATGACCATGATGATGACCATGATGATTATGATCATGATGAGCGTGACGACCATGATGATCATAATAATAATCATAATGCTCACGGTGATGAGGAAGAGGGGGAGGAAGATGAGAAGGAAGAGGAGGAGAAAGAGCAAGAGGAGTAGGAGGAGGAGATTGAGAAGTAGCAGAAGTTACCTGCAGCTGCGTTTACTTCCAATAAAAATCCAACTATAAAGAAAGCAAGCCATTCGTGTTCACACATTATGAAATTAATTGTTGCGTGAAAGCCCTAACTAATAACTGTTAAAAATAAGTATAATCTAGGCAATTCCTGTTCAGTTTTTGCGAGTTCGAGCATAAAAATGCCAGGTTGCCAAACTTCCTAATGCACATATGAAGATACTTCGAGTTTAATCGCTTGATCTTAAATAAATATCTTCCTTGTAACCTCATGTATGATAATCAAAGCGCCGAAGGCACTCCAGTTGTTCGTCGTGACATGTTTCATAACANTGATGATGATGATGATGATCATGATGATGATGATCATGATGATCATGATGATCATGATGATCATGATGATCATGATGATCATGATGATGATGATCATGATGATCATGATGATCATGATGATGACCATGATGATTATGATCCTGATAAGCGTGATGAGCATGATGATCATAATAATAATCATAATATTATGATGATGATGAAGAGGAGGAGGAAGAGGAGGAGAAAGAGCAAGAGGAGTAGGAGGAGTGGATTGAGGAGGAGGAGAAGGCTGAGGAGTCGATGATTATAAGTTACCTGCAGCTGCGTTCACTTCCATTAAAAATCCAACTATAAAGAAAGCAAGCCATTCGTGTTTAGACATAATGAAATTAATTGTTGCGTGAAAGCCCTAACTAATACTGTTAAAAATTAATATAATGTAGGCAAATCCTGTTCAGTTTTTGCGAGTTCGAGCATAAAAACGCCAGGTTGCCAAACTTCCTAATGTACATATGAAGAAACTTCGATTTTAATCGCTTGATCATAAATAAATATCTTCCTTGTAACCACATGTATGATAATCAAAGCGCCAAAGGCACTCCAGTTTTTCGTCGTTACATGTTACATAACATTACACACAACTCATTTTTTAAATTAAATAACTTCTTTTTAAATCGCAGGTTTAAATTACACACAACACATTCGAGTTAATCATGACTGTGCCTTAAACCAAAGCTCGAGAATGTGTGTGGACTGTTGAGCATCTTGTGGATGTAATAGAGATATTAAACAAAGTCCAATTTAACCGATAAAAAGGACCCCTTTAAGACTTGCTGAAATTATAGCAAACATGATTACACTTGTATTATAAGAACTAGTTAATATACAAGAAGGAGTTGCAATAACCAATAAATGATCGTTTCAATGTCCGAATATCAGTATACTGTGAATGCAATTTCTTGATATAAATGTGTGTAGTAATATCATCCCCACATACTATAATACATTATAAGATATTTCATAAAAGCGTTTAACAAATGAATCATCGAGTAAAATTGAATTCACTTATTAGGTAGTCATACAGACAGCGCTCTTGACACGTTGGTAGTATTGAGGTGACCATCGGATAGCAATTAGATCTAAATCAGACCAAACATTCGGAATAGAACACTACTGAACAGTGAGTTTGATATTTGGGATGCAGTGATACAACCTTTTGATCCATCATTCACTTTCTAGACGTATAAAGTATAGTTAATGTTGGGCTAATGTTAAATGTTGTTTAAAACGTGTGGATAAGAAAACAACACTTTTATTTTACTATAGTATTGCTAGCACCCGCACATGTGCGGATGAGTATGATACTTAGGTCTGTCTACAATTATAGCCCAGCTTGTTCTAAAAGCCGTTAATCTTAATTATGTTTGGGTGGCTATTCCAAACTTGTAAGATAAACAAATGCGTAACTTCGGCATAATAACTCCAATGTTAGAGATTAATGAATCTGTGAAGTTTCTGGTAGATTTACAAATGATATTACATTTCGAACCCGATTTACTGGATATAAATTAGTAAAGCACTGATAACCAGGTTACGAAACAGACACGAGTTAGTATATATGCTGATTGTCAGTTATTATTGTTTTGTATTAATGTAATACTTAAATATAGGCCTTTGAAATATATCAAGACATATCCTTCGTACTATAATATATTTTGGTTCATATTCAAATATATTCGAATGTCGATTTAGAATCAATAGTCGTAACGTGTAAAATAACCTTGTGCACACTCATTTATAGACATGTTAGCTTAATGGAAAGAAAAACACAATGTTTAAACAGTACAGCGTCTACGTTGAATTACACGTGTTAGAATTTACGTGAAACAAATACATTATTTGTCTTAACATACTTTCACATGCTTGATATGTTTACTTAAGGATGACAGACTGATAAAAAAAACATATATGCCAGTATGCACTTCAAATTAACACATATCAACCAAAATGTATGTGTATAAGTACTTCTTTGATGAATAACGACCTGTTAGGTCTGCAATATAATACTGTATATGTTTAACAAAGTCAATCACCGCACAATATAAAAACAATTTATGGTCCGTATTATCATATACGCACACTCCAAACTAACACTCAGATATTAACTATGTAAGCCCAGGCTGCACCGACATCGACAAAATTCATTTGTGAATATTTGCAATGATAAAAGTGCAAATTACTAATTACATATAACCAACCTTTTACAAACACGTCAATAATGCATCACAATTAAAGTGACTACTGATTCATCAACAAATTGTTGAAATTGAAATCCATCTAACAAATAAACATTTGCCTATATGGCTATTTGTTACTGAACTTCATCTTTTTAAAAATAACACAATTTGTTATGAATAACATTATTAAGATAAAAAAAAATCATACATAAGTGTCGCTTATCTATCCAGATATGCTAGGTGAACAGATCATATGAAATGTTTTAAATAAGAACAATAGTATTAAGTATAAGGCTTTTTGATTCCTTAAGGATATAATAATGCATTGTATTGAAAACATTGATGATCTATGCTGGTTACACGGGATATCTTTCTTGGCGTGACTGCAACATCAACAGGTTAACTGTCCTCCATCCAGTAAAATAATAAATATTTCTTTTAACACAAATTGTTTTATCAAAATGGCATCATACATTTTCTCATACCATTTTACAATTAAATACAGGAAAAGACAGTTACAATACTAAACACATATAAGATAAACAATGCGGGTGTTTATTTAACTTCTAATTATAAGAAGTTAAAATATAACTAATATATATCAAAGAAAAACGTTCTGCACAAGTTATGATTCTCGTTACAATCTAAATGAAATGCTAATATGCCAAAACATATTAACAGAATACATTTAAATTGTTGTCAAACAAATGTTCCCAATATGTTTTTAATTAGATTAACACATAGTGTTGAAGTTAGTTGTGTATTAAAATAGCGTCTTTCAAAATTGTGTCAGTCTACTTTCCATGTTTGTAGTAATTAATCTGTGATCA